>CM067475.1:38081833-38123942 GCA_034552555.1 Semaprochilodus insignis | reverse complement strand
TATATATATATATATATATATATATATATATATATACATATTTGCTTTTATTTGAAAAAGATTTTGAATATACTTTACAATGCATATATATATATATATATATATATATATATATATATATACTGTATATTATATATATATATATTTAAAAATGAAACTCTTAATAAATCTAAACCTTTTGGTTTCACTTTAAAAGAAATTTTAAAATTAAAGGGAAAAAAAAAACAAGAACAAGAACAAATTTTGATGTTTATGGCTTTGGGACAATCACCTTCCAATACAATGTACCCTGTATATGATGATTTTGTAAATATTTTAATAAGTAATGTGTTTAAATAGATCATGGTATAGTCCTTGTAAATATCTAGCATACTTTGGACTCTTATCACGGTTATTGATATTGCAATGCCAAATCACTAATCTTGTTGCATGTACACATATGTACAGATTTGGAGGTGCATATCCTGAACACTGAGATGGATCTACAGGATCTGTCTTTTCCTGAGAATAATCCAACTGACAGCATCCAGCTCTCAGCCTCTACAGTCAAACAGTACAGTCGCAACGGTTAGTTGCCTCTCTCTCTCTCACTCTTTTTCTTTTCTTTCACCTTGTTTGCCCTTTTCTCCTCCTGTTCCTCCCTACTGCTCCCCGTACTAAAATGTGTAGTGTTTGAGCAGTTTTTTGCATGTCAGATGTCTGTGCGTAAGTCAGTCACTGTTCCCTCGTGGCAGGACAGATGCCTTCTTTAAAAATGTAAGAAAAATAAAACAGAGAAGTGACAATGGATGTAAGTCACTGCCAGTGAGAGACACAAACCTGCCATCATTAAAGAGCACGTTAAACCTGCACTCCCCAACCCCCCAAAATCCCCCACAACCGCTCCTGCAGGGGCCGCAGCACCACTGCACACGTTTATTAGTTTCCTCGCTCCGGCACACCTGATTCAACTCATGAAGGGCTTTGTAACGAGCTTATGAGTTGAAGCAGGTGTGTTAGAGCATGGTAAACACTACACTGTGCAGTGCTGCAGCCCTCCAGGGACAAATACAGGCATAAACAAAACAGCAAATTAAAAGTGAGGCTGTTTTTACTAATGGAGAATAACAGTTAATCAACAAAGCTGTGCAGAGGGCCCAGAAATCGGATCAGTGATATATGGGAACCAAATAAAAAAGAGGATGTTTTAAATTCCAAACTTTGATGTGATGTCATGACCACAGACATATTCACATATGACCACACATGCAGCCTACAGCGCTGCCTGTTCACAGTGAAGTGATAGAAAGTGTTGTTACTGCAGACAGCACAAAGCAGCCAATCAAAACAGATGTCATTTGTCTATAAATAAAGACAGTCTGTTTGATGTCCCTTTAATTAATAAATAAAGCTGTAAATGCAACGATATACAGTCTATTTCCACAGGCCTCGTGTTTTTGCTGTCTAAAATGGCTAAAGGAGATTCTTTTGAAGGGATTAAATTTAAGGTATTCCACTTTGCAGAAAGAATGAGGAAGACAGAGCATGTTTCCAAAACCAGAGTTCAGAAAATGAAGTTGAATTAAACATTAAGACCTTGTAGATCAAAATCAGGTAAACGGCACTTACAGATTCCATCTTTGAGAGAAAATCAAGCTCCACTCTCCACTCACTTCAGTTGGTTGCATGGCTTTCACATTTATGTGTTATGAGTTGACAGTTATGTGATCAAAGCCCAATCAGCACTGACCAATCGTTGATGATATTATGAATAAAACCACAGGAGGAGGGAATGCACTGCAACAAGCAATTTTCAAAATACGGCTTTAAAAACCTGTGACTCCACATTTCAGTACAACGTGATATGGCATTCCCAGCAAGCCTTGGATTACATTGCTAGCCTTCAGGGAAGCGGATATATTAAAGTTGGAATCTTGCAAATTTGTACCCAACTTTGGAGCACCCTAGGCCTTGTTGTGATGCTGGCCAGTGGTGCAGTCCCAGAGAGCCAGAGAAATTTAGAGTGTCATAACTTGGTTAAGAGCAGAGTGAACGACCTGGAACATCACGGGATTATAGAGTGTTATGCTGCCTCTACAGTGTCAACATTGGGAATTGTAGCCTTTGGGAAACCAGAGATAAAGACGTTCAGTGTCTGAATTTACTTAAGCACTGTAGATCAGCAGAGAAATGTTAGAACGAAGCCAGACTCCACAGGTCAGTAAAGCGTGATCATTGCTAGTCTTCAGGGAACTTTCAGTGTCATCGCCAACCAGATACAAACCCTAGAACACTAAAACTGGACATCTAAGGGTTTGTGGACTAATGAGTCTAAAATTACTTGGATTCTGAGAAGCAGAAAATGCAGGCAGTTTCTAAGACTGAACTTTGGAGGGGTGGAACAATATCCTGGCGGATTTCTTTGCTAAGCTCTCATAAATATAATGAAAGCGGTAATAAACATAAAGTGTGGACACACTAAATACTGAAACATGTAATGTTATGTTTAATTGTCAAGGCTTCTGTTTGGTTGCCAAGTAAGTATACTGTACTCTTTCTGCTTTTTTTCTAAATGCTGAAAATGAATAACACTTAATGGCCGTTACACTGTACTGTACTGGAAATGTTTAGTGAGCACTGTATACAAGGCCCTCTTAGAAGAGTGCATGCATTATGGAATTATTATTTATCCTTGGAAAATAGGAAAGAAAATCTATGGGACACTTTTTCCACAGTGTTTTTTATTTTTTTCAACCCCACCCCAGAAATAATAACCTGGGGTCACATTACAGAAACTTCTATATTTTTGCCTTAATTCTACCAGGTCAAGATAATATTAAATAAACAAATCACATCTTAATCAATCATATCTTACAACATCTTATGTCAAGTGAGTAAATCAACTAGGATAGAATGAAACCACTCATTGACTCTTGTGCTTGAACAAAGAGGAGTTTGTCCTCCACATTTAACCCATCTGTGCAGTGAAACACTAACACACGTGCAAGTGGGCAGTGAGCACACTTTCCCTGAGTGGTGGGCAGGCATATCCTCGACTAGGGGTTGGTTCATTGCTCAAGGGCACTTCAGTCTTGTCCTGCTGGTTCAGGGGATCGAACCAGCCGCCTTCCAGTCACAAGGCTGGTTCACTAACCTCCGGCCCTTGGCTGTCTACAACCAAGCAACCCACCCACTGTTACCAGTGTAAAACAGCTCAAGACAAAACTAAAGTGTGCCCAAACTCAAAATTAAGAGTCTCATGAAGTGTTTCGTGCTGTTTATCAGGGTGTCAGCACTTCCCAATAACACTAACATCCTTCCTCCTAATAAACAGACACACATTCAGCTCTGTCTCCTCATTATTTACTGCCATCGCTGTAATATCTGACGATTTTCCATCAACATTAACACACAAATCTAAATAAGAAGGGACAGTGGGGATTGTGTCTGCAGTGTCTGAGATTTCTTAAAAGCTGTTAAGAAAACAACTCAAGTGAAAGCTTCACTTCACACTCCATTTTACACTTCATTGTCGTGGCATAAAACCATAGGAACACAATAGTTAAAAAAGACTGTAGTGCACTGTTGGGGTTTATCCTAAAGTTGGGATAGTGTTTAGGAAGTTTAGTCTTGTCGGGATGTGTCTGTAATACTGTTTTCTTATCTGGAGTTAATGGGTTATAGTGGCTGTTCTAAATCCAGTCCTAATTAAAGTTGTCATGCTGGCTAAACAGATAAGATTCCGAAGTTTTTGTAATATGACCTCATCTACTTTGAGACTCCTGCCTTAACTGCAGGCCAGCAAGGTGGGCCTACAAAGAAGGGCTTTCTGGAAAAGTGGCAGGTGGAAGCAGTTATCACTGGCATTGGCTTAACACTCGTACAACTGAAGATTTAATAGACCTAGCAAATGAAGAGGCTAGACTGACGTAAAGCTTATTGTGTTAAATCTAGAAACTTCCAAAGTCTGAGATGCAGTGTCTTGACTTGCCGTCTTACTTCAGCTTAGCACAATTCCCAGCCTGATTTACGCTCTTATTGGTTGATAATAACAGTCTAATCAGATTAACAAAAAGCGCTGAGACAATTTCTTTCTTGATGGTTTCTTAACGGCGCTGCTAATAGAATAGCCGAGGAGGCGTGTAGATTACTATCGTTTTCGGGCTGACGGAGCAATCTAGGCTTTACGAATTCTCTTGCTCGTTCGCCCTCCACTCCTCTATTCTCCTCCGTCTCTCCGCCATCTTATCCTCCACTCACATCTCTCCTGCACCTCTTTTTCCCCAGTCCTCCTCCTCCTCCTCCTTTCCCCACCGGTTTTTGTGTTTTGTGTCTGCGCCGGGCTCGGCGGCAGAGGAGAGATTAGGATGATTGAAACAAACGCACATGAAATATTCATACAGAATAATAAGAGTGAGCGCAGTGAGTGCTGGAGGGATGAATGTTCCGCTGCCCTCTGTGTTAAATCTACCTCTTTTTTTCTCCCCCAGCAGTCAAAATGAAATGGTCTTTACCATCCGTCTAACCCTCGCTTTCTGCCTCCCTCGCTCTATCTCTCCCTTCATCTCTTGCCTTTTAGTTCCATCCTCTTATGAACCTTAACATAGTCTCTCCCCTTCCTCTCTCTCTTTCATGCCGTCTTCCTTTCTCTCTGTTTTTTTTCTCACTTGTTTCTCTCTTTTTCTTTTCTTCTTTGCACTCTCACTCACTCTTCTCTCTCTCCATCTCTCTTTTGCTTTCTCACTCTCTCTCCTTTCTCTCCTTTATTCCTTTATTCTTTTCCTCTTTCACTTAATCTCCATCCATTTCTGACCCCTTGTCTCTCTTTTCTCTCTTTTCATACTTTTTTCTCTTTTTTCTCTTTCACTTGCTGTCTCCCTCTCTATTTCTCTTGCTCTCCATTTCACTGCTCTGTCTCTCTCTCTCTATTTATCTAACTTGATGTTTCCCCTTCTCTCACTCTCTCTCTCTGCCTTCTTTCTCTTTCTTCTCTCTCTGTTTTTCTTTCACATCTTTCTCTCTCTTTCTGTCACTTGCTTTCTCCCTGTGTACCTCTTTCTCTCTCTTTATCTATCGTTTATTAGTTCAGTCTTTTTGTCAGCTCTTAATACAACCTCTCTCTCTGTCTCTTTCTCTCTCTCTCTCTCTAGGTCAAGTGAAGGTGGTCTTTTTGCTCTATAAGAATCTGGGGTCCTTTCTGTCCACTGAAAATGCCACTGTAAAGATGGAGGTGGAGCCTGAGCTTGGTGGGCGGAGCTTAGCTGTCAACTCACATGTCATTGCCGCATCAATCAACAAAGAGTCCAGCAGAGTGTTTCTGACTGTACCTGTAGTCTTCACTCTGAGACACCTACAGGTTGGCACCCCCCCCACACACACACACCATAGCCCATGTTCATGCTGGGTTCAGACAATATGATACATATTTAATGACGATGAAGGGAAGAGTTTGAATAAGGTAAGATATGAATCAAGGGTTCGTTTTCTGTCAGAAAAAAAAATTTATATGTATTTATATCGTCGCTGTCCAATGAAAAACATGTATCTCCACTTTTGTCCGTTTTTACTTTTATGCATCATTTGAACACATCAGCTGCTGTTTACACTGAGTGAGAATTTCATGATGAATGGACCAACAGAAATGGCCCAAAACTGTTTGGAAAGATGTCTGGTTCCATTGACTTACATTAAAGTTAAATGAGGTTTTTGGGCTGTCCTGTAAAGTTGCCATTTTGGAGATACTTGTTTCTCTTTGGACAGCGACGATATATATATATTGATTTAACATGAAGTAATACATTAACAGGTGTTACCAGATGGTCTAATTGTTAAACACCCATCAGAACATGAGAGTGAGGTCTCCCATGGGTTAGGATCTCAGAACTACAACTAAAGGCCTAAAGATAATTGGGAATTGGGAACTGATGGTGGAATCAACCAATCATATATTGATTTACAATGGGTGGGACCAATTTTGTGAGGAAAAAACAGCTACGTCTAGACCTGCTGGAGGTCCTAGATACGTCACCGACTGCATGTACACACGGTAGCCCCACGTTTCAGTCAGGAACTCTTTTCTATATGACTGTAAAACTGTTACAACATCAAATTCATCTTAATATTTACAAGTTTAAAATAAAACAAGAAAGTTTTTTTGCAACATAGATCCATGCTTAATTTGGACCTAAACATGTTAATCGTTGTTAGCTTAATGCTACATACTGTCATACTATTCAAATTCCAAGCTATCAAATTATTATTATATGGTTGTTTTTTGTTTTTTTTGTTTTTTTCTCATTTTTGACCAGGTTTTGTCACTGTGGCCTGAACTGTGAGCCTAGCTCTATGTTCACACTCTATGGCCCAAATCTGATTTTCTCACCAAATCCTACTTTCTTTTTAGCCTCTTATCTTTATCTTATCTTTCAGTGTGAGCTATATCCGACATTAGTCAGAACAGATCACACTTCTAAACTGAACCGCATGTGCTAAAGGACAGCATTTCACGAGACACACTCAAGTAAGGGAAAACAATCATGACTGCCAGAGGATGCAGGTCCACTCTTAGAGGTTTCGGTTTCATCTCCGCCAGGCATCACAGGAACAATCACAAAGTTCCAATGGCTGACAACTAGGCTTATCACCCAGAAGGCATTTGAGCTTACTGTAGAAAAGGCACGTTATTCAGGCACAGACGCGGTTTTGGTTTGGGTCCTTGTTTTTTTAAGCTTTGCCGCATTTTGTCATTGCTTTAAAAATGTCTTCAAACACGGAGCAGTTGTGGTAGTTGTGAAAAGCGCCTTCTTCTTTTATTTGTACAGAAACATCAGGCTGAATTGCAGGAGGTCTCGACAGCATGAAATTATGATGAATGTCGAGTTGCATTGGCATAAAAGTTGCATGAATTCTGATCTGGCTGAGTTGCATTGCCGCATAGTGGATCATATCAGCTTTCAATGCCACATATGAAAGTGTCCCAAATCGGAACTGAAAATGTCATAGTTACATCTGAATAAATGGTTTACTCATTGCTCTATTTGCTGCACTGTCTTATAACAATCTAATATATGTTATCATTGTGCTGTGACCCCTTTTCCTTTCTTTTGAGTCACTCAGTTAATAATAATGATTCTGATGAATTGTCTGTAGTTATAATTGTGTAGGTATCTACAGTATCAAACATTAGACTCTCTTGATTTTCAATATAATGTTATAATATAAAATAAAATAATATAAGGTTTGTGCCTATGCATTTAATGTATCCAGAAAAACACCATTTTAAAGTGCTTGAAGTCATTTTCTTTCAGAATTCTCTGAATTTGGCTAATGTTGAAGGTATTATATCATCCTAATTACTTGCCTCGTTAAAAAGTAATTAGTGGAATGTTATCCTAGTTAATGCTTTTAAGCCAGTCAGGTTTGTAGTGATGCAGAGATAGGGGGCTCAAATGAGCAACTTGGACTTATTGCTGTACATTGAATACAAATAGGAAACTTTTGTTTTTACCTTTTGTGTGGATCCTTGCCTGTTTTGCATTCATCATGCACATTTATTCACCACAGTGCCATTCTTTTGCAGCGTACCATGGTGTTAGGTGTAGTGCGGTTTAAAATAACAAAGCTTTTGCCCTCAGATGGACGTAACCGAGTGCTGTGTGGAAATAAATGCAGCATTTAAAGAAAACTGGCCAAACAACATAAAAATGAATGAAACAGCTTAACAGCTTAAGCACCTTGATCTGTCTGTGGTTTGGATCGTTTGCCGACTAGCACACAGTGCATTCCCCACAATTATGGAGTTTTGCCTAAGTGTAATGCTTAACTGAGACTTAAATCAAGGCTTGACTCAAGCTTGAATGAAGTGGCTTGTGAACATGGCTGGATTTAATGTCTTGGCTTTTGTTTCATACGGTGTAGAAAATTGAGAACCTGCCCTCTCTCTTTTTGAAGCTGGAAAATCACTTCAGCCCAAACTGTTCATTCTGGAATTATTCGGAGCGTTCGATGACGGGCCAGTGGTCATCTCAGGGCTGCAGGCTGATGGCCACAAACAGCACACACACCACCTGCTCCTGCTCACACCTCACCAACTTTGCTGTGCTCATGGTGCAGCACGAACCTAATGTAGGTATACAACCTCACACTTATGAACACATGCATACGTACAGTTCTGCAGACCATAGACATATACAATGATTATGGTATGATATATTTAAACCATTAATTATTACAATTAATTAACCATTAATTATTAACATCTAATTATTAAGTCATCAGTTGAGATTAATAGTAATTAATATGCAATAATTATAAATGATGATAAAATGTCAATTATAGAATTAGGTGTTTTTTCAAAGTGAATGATGTAGATTTATCATTATTTTATTTTTATGTGAAAAAAAAACTTTACTTGAAAAATGCCATCCCACTTTTTCATGTCACTAATGAAACACAAAAGGTTTTAGTCCATAGGCGGAGCCTTATTTTAGCCACACCCCTGCATTTTAGAGCAGTCTTAGAGACTGCATCCCTGTCCCTCATGGCCACATATTGAGCAGTTAGATCTCATTGTTTTGAAGTCAGTGTATCCCCGAGTCTGAAAATCAGTGTGGAACATTAAGATACATTAAGATACAAAAGTACACATATTGTGTTTTAATGATAAATACTTTATATTTCATTTTATTGATGTTCATTTAACTTTATTTAACTTTTCAAAGCTGTGTGTCCTTCTCATGTACTGGCTAGCTGAAAATTAGCAACAAAAATGGTCACTGTTGAAACATTTAGTAAGTTTGTTTTGTAAGTATTAAAATGTTAAATTAAATAATTCTATTCATTTGTGGGGCCAGCTCAGTTAAAAGTCCAAAATGTGCCCCCGAGCAATTCAGTAGAATAACACACACACAGCCATTCAACTACACAAACACAACGCAGTTTCAGTTTGACATTTTCTAGATATGCTTATGTCCACTGTAGACTTCATTCTGCCTAATCCTATATATACTCTATATTCTTATTGCACCTTTATATCCCACTTCTCTCGTTCTCTCTCTCTCTCTCTCTCTCTCCCTCTCTCTCTGTCTTTCTTTCTCTCTCGCTCTGTCTCTCTCCTGCAGAATCCGGGTCAGATGCATGAGTTGCTGCTGTTTGTAATCACGTGGGTTGGTATTGTAATCTCTCTGGTTTGTTTAGCCATCTGTATCTCCACCTTCTGCTTCCTGAGAGGTCTCCAGACGGACCGCAACACCATCCACAAAAACCTCTGTATCAATCTCTTCATCGCTGAGCTCCTGTTCCTCATTGGTATCCACAAGACACAGTACCATGTGAGTCCAGCCACTTCAGTGTTGTTTAGCCGCATCACTCTCCCTGATTCCACAGCCGTTTACACACGTATACACCAAAGATTATCTTCATATGCATGTTATTCATATGCCTGACTGTTAATTGACCAGATTTGTTCAAAACATCAGCATTGACTCCGATTGGTATCTAATGCATCTGACTAGAAAAAACAGGTACCTATAGCAAAATGTACCATCTGTGGGGTTTACAGATAATCCACTGATAGCTCCCAAAGCCAGAATGCCATGTTAGCCTTAGACTGACTACTGTATTTCTCTCAGTGATGTGAACTGAGAGTGACATATTAAGAAAAGGGAAGAAATTTCAGGCAAGAAAATGAAGAAATAGAGAATGCAGGGCTTTGTTTAATTATTGTCAAATTGGAACAGATCTGCAGTGTTTAAATTGGGAAGAAGGATCATTTTCCTCTTGTGTTTAAAGACATAGCTTTTCATAATGGTTTACCAAGTAAGCTCTACCTCTGCCGGAGTGTCGCACTGCAGATTGAACAAAGTGGCCAAGTTCAAGTTCAGGATGAGTGTATGTTTTATATTCTTACTAGCTGTCCAGCTAATTCACTTCACAAACTCCCTGTTGGCAAGCTTAAAGGTAAGGTACGAGGCCAGGCTAGGCTAATGTTAGCCTTTTCACTTGATAATAACTCTGTCATTTAAATTAATGATCGCTTTCCCCATTGTACATACAATGTATTTATCAACAGACAAAACCAGCTAATCTGACCTTCTCTGAAAGTCCCAAAAGTAATACATGGCAGATTATCCAGCAGTATTAGTCAGGGGTGTCTCACTAGCACATCTGATCGTTTTCTATCAGTCTAAAGCTCCGTCTTTCTCTGAGCAGAGCCGTCAGACCCCAGCTGTGAGACATGTTTGTTCTTGCAGCGTCTTAATAGAGCGACTCAATTGCCTTGCATCCGATTGTCTTGTAATCCTTTAAACAAACGATCCGAGCTTTACATCATTTTGCACATGTTAATCCTCTGCTGTCTGTCTTTCTGTTTGGGTCTCTCCCTCTCTTTTTCTGTCTCCCTCGGTATGCTTCTCTCACTCTGTCTTTATCTCTCTTTTTATCTCTCTTTCTTCTGTCTCTCTCTCTCTGTTTAATTCAGTACAGTTCAGTATTGTCAGTGAAATAATTAGAAGCAATTACAGCTTTTTAGAGGAAGATTATTTTTATTGCAGATTCTGATTTCTATACAGCCAACTAACTGATTTGTATTAGATTTTTTTTTTTTTGGCTAAAATATACTCACTCTGTGTGGGCTAAATCAATACATGAAGCACGCATTTACATTTACACGCTAGCACATTTACAGTACTTTTTATTATACAAAGTACATATCGGTAACATTATTTGCTCTTTAATGGACCAAACAGGAATTTTAAACAAGTTTCCAATTTAAATAACACAAATCAGATAAAGTTCAATACTAAAGTAAAAGGCAACTGGTTGTACATACTTANACTAAAAGTAAAAGGCAACTGGTTGTACATACTTATGCATTCAAAATCAACTGGTAAACTGAACGATCACAGGTTTGAAGCAATGATAAGCCGATTACAATCTTAGCTAATTCTGATTTGTGCATCCCTAAAGGTTTTGCTTCAAAATACCAAAGAACATCATTTAGTGAAATGAACACAGAGCAAGAGCAGAAGAACAAAGCCCAGTTTAGACCAATATGAGTACCCTGCTGATCTAGCCTCGTTTATCCCGATGTGGTGCTGGTTTAGCTGGTCACCCGGCGTGGTTTAGCTAATTGGCCAGCGAACCAGACTCCAAAACACAACATATGCATTGGATGGTGACCAGCATATTAACATAGACTGCTGCTGGCCAGTATACCAGCATGCAAAACACAACATATGCAGGTTTTGCTTTTTTTTTCTTTTCAAGCAGGGCCCCTCTATGCTGCTTATCATTGGTCAGTTTCTGACCACAGGACTGCTGTTGACTAGAGATTGTATGGTTGCTGGACCATTCTTAGCATGGCTGGGACACAGATAGTACTCAAAATATTCAGCCAAAAGTGAAATAGTTCTATTCAGAAACTGCCCATTGATGAAGGGCTAAAGGATGACCAACACAAATTGTACATCAGCACATGAGCTACAGTTTCTGTCTGTACAATGCATTAAAATGTTAATAACATGCTAACATGATAGAAATATAGGAATAAATACAAATGTAAACTGTTGGGTTGCTTGAATGCTTTTATGCCAATAATCCTCATTGTATGTTCACCATTGTATGTTTAGCGCCAAGCTACCAGTGTTATATTTTCACTCTATTCGATTTTTCTTTTAAATATTTCACTATTAACTTCTATGTCCAGGGTTGAGATCTAACAGAACACAGATATTGAGATATACGAATTATGTAAATGTATTTGGTCCAAGTTACATTTTCAGGTTACAGTATTCAGAATACAGGTCACATGGTTTAGAAAAACACTTTTAGAAAACTATACCATCTTTATTAAAAAAACATCAACAGCTTATTTGCCATTTTGTTCCACAGTGTTCAAAGGCATTAAGTTCAAACACTCAAGTTCAAAAAGTGTGAGAAGCTGACAGATCAATGTGATGAGCCACTGTAAGATTTTGCTATTGGGATGTGATCCATATCCCAGTTTTGTTCCTTATGGGATATCTTATGAGAGTAAGCACACTTTCTTTTACTTTGCCGCAAACAGTAATGAATTTCACTTTCGTTCCCCAACTGGACTTTTCCACCAAAATCCCAGAACACTGTGGAAAAATAAAGTGGATATTACTAGACATTGGATAATATCAGTCATGACAGCATATGATAACTGCCATGACGTGTTGTGATTATGGCAGGGTTCCAGTCAAGCGTTCTCAATAGTTTTACCAAATAATATTTTGGCCAGTGATTCTCCTATGAAGGAATAATAAGGGATAATCAGAAAAACATGTCAGCAAATGACAGTTTTTCATCCTCTGTAGTTTCAATTACATCACTAATCTTTTTTATATTATTCTTCAAAATAGCAATAAATAAATTCTAGCCTTGTAGCACTGAATTAGGAATGTGAGCGAGTAGAATATTTCAGGTTAAACTGACTGCCACACTCTTTGAAATCAAGCTTGGGCCATTAAATCATTTAATTATGCAACTTTTTCTGAAGGCAAAGTTGAACTCTCTTAACACATTAATGATGTCACTTCCTCTTCATCATGTCACTTAATGTGACAGTACATCATTTCATGGCTAAATTTAAGTTATGTATTTATTTTAAATGTACATACGAAAGACTAATGGGGAAGCACTTACTCATTTGAGTATGGCAGAGGTTTGAGGTTTTATTCAGCAAAATTTCAGATGGAACTTTTTCCATCTATGGAAATTTTTAATTTCAGAACTTTTAATTACTACGATGCCAGTATGGGTATAGCCAAAAGTCGGCATTTAAAACATATCTTTCCCACTTTGGTCATGCTCTGTTTATTAATTAACTTTGAAATAATAAATATAAACATGAAAAGTCTGTCCAAAATACAAGGCATCGAATGTTGTGGAATTCATTTTCATGGAATGACCCACCTAGGTATTTCTGATAAAAACTGATAATACTATTATATTATGTCTATATCGGTTTGATCTTTCTCTCTGTAGATCGCGTGCCCCATCTTCGCTGGCCTGCTTCACTTCTTCTTCCTGGCGGCCTTCTCCTGGCTGTGTCTGGAGGGTGTCCAGCTGTACCTGATGCTGGTGGAGGTGTTCGAGAGCGAGTATTCCAGGAAGAAGTACTACTACCTGTGCGGCTACTGTTTCCCCGCGCTGGTGGTTGGCATCTCGGCGGCCATCGACTACCGCAGCTACGGGACCAAGAAAGCGTACGTGTGAAGCGGCCCATTTACACCCCTCTAAGCAGGGGCCACGACCCCCCGCCAGAAAGCGTTTAGCGTCGTTAAGCGACCGCAAAGTCGTTTTAAAGGCATTTCTGTGGGATGTCCCTCAGAGATGCATCAAAAAAAAAAAAAAAAAGCATCCATACAGCTCATCCACTGCGTTCGCTGGGGAAATATGCCTGATTTATTGCCAATATCAGTACAGTATAGAGCTAAGTGGATCCTTTAGCGAGGTTTCTATTCCTCGCCTTCCTATTTCTGTCGTTATGAAAAAGCTGTGCGGCGAAGGCATAGTGGGTATGTTGTGTTCTTTTTTTTTTTTTTTTCATTTTTATTCGTTCCAGGGCCGTTCTGTGAATGAGTGAGACAAGTTAAGCGAAAGAATTTCTTAATTAATGTGCCTTCTCGTGGGTGTACGTGTGTGCATGGCTGTGTACGTATGAGTATTTATTTTAAAACGCAGCACAGCTGCAGTCTTGCGAGTGTTGACTACTGTGCAGAAAATTAGATGCTGACTCCAGTCTGCTAATGATTAAAAACGCAGCTTAACGATCAGCTCCGCTTTTATTAGTTCTTTATTGCCTTTTTTTTGGGGGGGGACAAAGAAAGATACGATAAAAACGTAATATCGGCCATGGCAGTAATAATGCTTTAAAGATAAGATGGCAACATTTCAAGTGCTTTAACAATCAATAAAATACTCTTCTTTTCAGAAGCAATAAACGTGTTGTTGGCTGTGATTAATTAGTTGTCTATGGCATGCTGGGTTACGGCTGTTATTGCTATGTGATTGATGACGGAGCGGTAGATGATGTTTTCTTGTGTGTCTGTGTGCGTGTTTAGGTGCTGGCTGCGAGTGGATAACTACTTCGTGTGGAGCTTCATTGGCCCTGTGTCCTTCGTTATCATGGTACTGTTTTGGCTCACTCTCGTTTCATCACTTCGAGCGCACGCTTTGACAGCAGCTTACTCTCATTTCCAGAAAAGCGCTCAAACAGTCCAAGCACTCAGCTCATTTGCTACTCTGGAATCGATCTCTCGTTTCTCTTGTGTTTTAGCATTTTGTAAAAGCTAGGCACATGTTGAGTGGACTTTTTTTGGGAACAGAAAACAAAGTGCTTGAAATGTGTGTAACTGTGTAATCCCTCATACAGTGGGTTGACGGGAACAGTCCCTGGCCCACATTAGAAAAAACGATGCACAGAGAACTCCATCCCTGGTAGACTTTCTGTAATATCTGCCTTTTAACCTCCAGCTGAACCTGGTGTTTTTGATGGTCACCCTGCACAAGATGGTCTGCAACTCCTCCGCCCTGAAACCCGACTCCAGTCGCCTGGACAACATCAAGTGAGCGCAACAGCAGCCTATTAAAGAGACACTTAACCCTCTATTACGGTGATGTTGCCTCAGGGTAACAAACCAATTTTCCTCGCATTACAATGACATGATGCATATTTGATGATGATGAAATGATGAATGGGTTAATAATGAAGGGGCTTGTACTTCCCTCAGAAGAGCGAGGGTTCATCATTTTTCATCCAACCAAAAATAAGATTCACATCATGTCACATCATGTCAGAGCGTGAAGTTCATTTTTTTAACACCGAGTAAAGTAAGTTGCTGAAATATGTTTGTTGCCTTGAGGCAACATTGTGCGACAGTAGAATGGATTTAACCAGTACCAAGAGAGGTATCGCCATAGCCATGTACAAGAACACTGCAGGAATTGTTTTGTTTCCATTTAGAATTATTTTGTGTTTTTGCCTTTTTAGGAGGAAGCAAGTATTTAACGGGTGCCGTTTTAAAGGACGGGTGCCTCTTCCAGTCATTGATGTCATGTAGCAGTCCACATCCAATATGTTTTAACAATATCAATAGTTTTGTTTAGAAAATGAATAGAAATTCTTGTTAATTGAATCACTACTTGATCCTTGGTTTAGTTTTTAATGGTGGTTGGGTGTCCAAGAAATTAATATATTAGTCCAAAAGTTTGTAAACATGAATTATTTAAAAATAGAATGGAATTTTACAGTAATTACTATTACTTAACAATTAACAAACCATTGTTCAGTTTAATTTGTTCAGTTTAATTTCTAAGATAATAAATTCAGTTGTCTATATAACGTTTTTTTTTTTTCTCCTATAGTGAATCATTACCAACTGATTGAATACCAGAGATTAAATCAGTGATTTCAGGTTCATATCCAAGACGTCTGACATTGGCCATCGTGTTTGCCTGTTCTTTTTTCAGGTCCTGGGCTCTGGGAGCCATCACCCTCCTCTTACTCCTGGGCCTGACCTGGGCCTTCGGCCTTCTCTTCATCAATGAGAAGACGGTCACAATGGCCTACCTCTTCACCACCTTTAATGCCTTCCAGGGCATGTTCATCTTCATTTTCCACTGCGCTCTGCAGAAGAAGGTGTGTGTGTGTGTGTGTGTGTGTGTGGGAAGGAGGGTGTTATTAGTTAACATCAAACACCTCTATATATAGTTTAGTTTTAACAGCGGGGAACCCTCCGGCATAATGATCAGACCTAAGGCCTAATGATTTCTGTAAAATAAAAAATATATGTCTGTAATTTTTAGTGCATTTTTCATTTAATGGAGTCGTCATGAAGTATTCTAGTAATACTCTACTGTCACTGTTAAGGTTTGCTGGGAAATAATAGAGTTGCATTTTACAACAGAAACTCATTAGGATTTTTTTTTTCCTTTGTCGTGTCTAGATTTGAATCCAGTGTGAACCTGCAGTGTGTACAGTTTTGATAGAATCATTCTGACAGTAGTAATTGTGGAATGATTTTAATCCATTATGAAGCCACAGAGTGTGTAGTGCATGTAGTTTTTAGTCTTATGATAAAAATTGTATTGAGTGATTTTAGTCCAGTATAAATCTGCAGTTGTTTAGTGTTTAATCTGAATGGTTTCTGTAATTTGGCTGAACCTAGAATTACCTCAGTAACAGTTCCTGTTCCAGTCCAGCTTATGTAGTGGAATAACAAAATCTGCTGATAGACTCGGCCATGTGGCATATTGTTATTGTTATTGAGTTTGGTGTCCGTTACATAACGCTGACGTTACTATCCAGGCTATGCCCTTTTATTCCGGGCTATCTGCAGGAATCTGGGGAAATTACACATGTCCTTACACAGGACAAGAACCAGCCTGCCAATCAGTCCCTCAAATTACATTACGCAACCTCCTCTGGTTAAACTCAGCGTTATGGTATTTATTAATTCTGTGTGCATGTGTATGTGCAGGTCCATAAGGAGTACAGTAAGTGTCTGCGTCATTCGTACTGCTGTGGCCGCTCCTCCAGCACCAGTTCACACGGCTCTCTGAAAAACTCAGCCCTCCGAGCCAACAACCGCTACTACACCAGCAGCCAATCACGTCACGCAGCTGCACACAGACAGGTACGCACACGTTCGTGATTATCTGACTATCTTCAAGCTACATTCATCGCTAACAGGTGTATAAAATTCAAGCATACAGCCATGCAATCTCCATGGACAGACACTGGCACAAGAATGGGTCATACTGAAGAGCTCAGTGACTTTTAGGCTGGTACTGTTTGGGATGCCATCTTTCCAACTACTGCAACACATTTCAGTCCTGCTAAATCTGCCTCAGTCTGATATGCTGTTATTGTGAAGTGGAAATATTTAGGAACCAGGCAAGTGCCAAACTACCTCAGGAAGCAACACCAGCATAAGAACGGTTCGTCAGAAGCTTGGGTTTCCATGGCCGAGCAGCAGCACAGAAGTCTCACATCACCATATGCAATGGCAGGCGTCAGCTGAAGTGGTATAAAGCACACTACCATCGGACTCTGGAGCAGTGGAAGCTTTTTTTTGGAGTGATGAATCGTACTTTGCTATCTGCTATCTGGCAGTCTGACAGACGAATTTGGGTTTGGCGGATGCCAGGAGAGCGCTACCTACCCGAATGCAGAGTTCGAGAGGAGGGATAATGGTCTGAGGCTGTTTTTCATAGTTTGTGGCCCTTATTTCCAGGGAAGGCAAATGCTGCAGCATACAGTGCGATTCTGAAGAACTGTATGCTTCTAGCTTAATTCAAGGACATTTAAAGAAGGGCCATTTCCTGTTTCAGCATGACCTTGAAAGCTGTGTGTGTAAAGCGGCATTAGTTAGACATAGAGATGATGATGATGGGATAACAGATATGACTAAGAAGGATCAAATTACAGAGATTCAGTGTGTGGAAAGAGTGTTGTACCGCTTTATGACTGAATGATGGTGGTAAAGAGTTTGTGCGCGTGTTTGTATGTCTGTGTGTGTGTGTTTGTATGTCTGTGTGTGTGTGTTTGTATGTGTGTGTGTGTGTGTGTGTGTGTGTTTGTGTGCGTGTGCGTGTATGTTTGTATGTATGTGTGTGTGTGTGTGCGTGCCCGTGTGTGTTTGTTGTTTAGAGTCGAATCCGTCGCATGTGGAATGACACAGTGAGGAAACAGACTGAGTCGTCCTTCATGGCAGGAGACATCAACAGCACTCCCACACTCAACCGCGGTGAGATTATCTCTCTGTCTCTATTTCTCTCTCTCTCTCGCGCTTTCTCTCCCTCTCCTTTCACTGCTCTTTCTCACTCTCTTTTTACCTCATCACTGTATCACTATACCTCATCCATGCATTATTTTATTTTTTTCTCTCTTTCTCTCTTGCTTTCTCTCTCTCTCTCTCTCTCTCTCTCTCTCTCTCTCTCTCTCTTTACCTCATCGCCATATCACTTTTTCTGTCCCTCTTGAGCTCATCCCTATTTCACTTTATTTCTCTCTCTGTCTTTCATTTTACACACTGATATGTTTTGTTCTAGGCCCGTGTGTACATGCACACGCTGTAACTCCTCTGGCATAAGTTTTAAATGAATTCCGTTTGATACGGGATACCACTGCAAACATAACACCATCAAACACCTCCGTTTCCTCCAAAGCAGTGAAGAGTTACAGGCTAAAATTAAACAGGAGCAAGTCTGAAAACAGTGCATATTTCACATGAGCCATTTTTGTTCATCTTTTGCTCACTAGCTGCATCCTAAGAAGAGTGGTCTTGCGGTTAGAGGTCTTGCGGTTATAATACAGTTTTACGGTGAACCTAAATCCTTTTCCTAATTAGGTTCATGTTTTCTGGTGGGCATACATTATATACATGCAAGGTATGTCTTACCTGGAGTACTGCCAATCAAGCATGCTTAATAGACAAGTAGGATGATGCCCAGAGAGTTCTCACAAAGCTCTGATCAAAGAATTTAGCTTCATTTTTTTTGTTTTTAGTTTTTAATTGTATCATTTCTATTCAAGCTTCGCTAAACGTTTAACGCTTAGTATCACACAAGTATCTCTATTTAATACTCAGAAACTTTTCTTTTTTTTAAAGCACAGAAATTTCATCAAAACTAAAACATATTTCATCAACTAAGATCTTTAGATAGAACAGTTATTGTTGAAATGTCCTTCAGCAGGTTTTCCGGCCCGTTCACAATTACTGGATTCATCCTCCATCAGCAAAATTGGTGGTACAAATTGTTGTTCCACAAGTGCAATTACATAGTTCCACCTGAGAGGTCAGCAAATCACCAAATCTTACACAGTGTAGCTTTAAATACGTGAGTACAATACACATTGTTAATGTATACACTGTTAATGTAATGTTGTAATGTACCACATATATTTTGAACTGCTGAATCATATTTAATCATATTTAAAATTACATTGTAACTGGTGTTCAGGCCAGCTAGAACTCTCTGCCGCTTTTGGTGTTGGTTTATATTAAGCATGCCTACAAATACCAGGCTGTAGCTATTAATAATAGATGAATAATAATTAGGTCATGAAGCTAAAATTTACTTTGAATTGCCTTGGGCTGCACAGAGGCTGTCCAGGGCGGGCTTAGTCCCCTAATACCCATCCAGGGCTCTCTATCTTTATTTTTAATGTAAGACAAATAGTGTTCCTGCATTCCTTTCAATGTAGGTGATCTTTACAGAGTACAGACATATAAAAAAGCTTATTCAGTTGTTTCTCCACTTTTGTGCCTATTCTCACATCTGTCAGCAAAAAAGAGAAGAGATGGAGAGAAAGAAGAAGTGAGCTTGCCACAGAGGAAGAGAGATTGAGAGAGAGAGAGAGAGAGAGAGAGAGAAATGGCATGTGTATTACTTTGATTATTCCCTTTGAAGTCCATTAGCCATTGCTAAGGCGGATGGTAATATGAGTTGAGCGTATCGTCAGTGTGCTCTTGATGATGATGATGATCATCCTCCTCATCATCATCATCATCATCAGAGACATTGGGATCAGTGTTGCTGGGAGGAGACGAGGGGCCGGCAGCAGCAGCCGTTAAATCAGCCGCCTCTCTTTATGCTAATTCCATCCATTTTGTTTTTAATGAACTGATTAGAGGCCGAGTGAACAGGGGGTAATTACTCTAATTGAGGAGAGTGACGGGAGCGGCCTCGACGCCACGCACAGATTGCCACTTTCCGGGGACTTTAATCAAGCTAGGAGAGAGAGAGAGAGAGAAAGAGAGAGAGACCTGAATCACAGAGAGAAAGAAAGAAAGACTACTTATTATTACTTATTATGAAAAGTTATGAATTACAACTACTCTCATTACAGTGCAGTTCCTCCTCTCTGTAATGTTTTTGAGTAAAATTACACTATATGAGTCACTTTTCTGTTTTACTTTAGTTCTCATAACGTATTCAAGCTCCTAAATGGTGCAGCTATCTAATGGTTCACCTTATCTTTACCCTCCGGAGAGTGTGAACTCAATCCCTGGTGATCAAATTCCACCGATAACCAGGAGTCCAGTACAACTGGCCCTGTTCTCTCTGAGAGGCGTGCTAAAATAATTAGCATGATATCTTCTTGTTGGAAACTAATCAGGATTATTGATTATATTATGAGGGTAAGTGACTTGTGTGCATATAGTTCCCCCTTCTGGAGAAGCTCCAGACTGCTAAACGTGCACATGTTAATTAGCCGTATCTACATGCTTTATATAAGGTGCTTGTTCTGGGACTTCAATTTAGAATCTTTCAGCTCATCTGAGCCACTCAGAAAACCTGCGTAATCAATCGGTTAAGATGTAAGCGAAGTCTTACAAAGTGGTTGATGGGATTTTTTTTTTTTCATTCTTGAGAAACTGACAAAGCTGATTTGAACCAGACAGTCTGAAGCACTTCATGCCCCTGTAAGCTCTCTCAGTGTTTCACAATGGTTCTGAGATAAGCTGTTGGTGTATTTTATAAATTGGTGGTGCCAGGGTTTATGGGTACAGGCAGGGCATAGCCAGATTTTTTTATTTTTTTTAGATATACCTCTTTTTCCATCATCAACTATGTGTATAAAACCTCTAGGTTCACTGGTTAGCTTTGGATAGATAAAATGTCTTGGTTTTTGTTGTAGACATTTTGATCCCTGGTTACTATCACCGTTACTATAAAGAAATTTGAGTCAACGTGTTTATTACATTATTTACTCATCTAGAGAAATTAAAATATCTGTATGGAAAGTGCTTATAATTTCAGAAAATGTTTCTTACAGTAAGTCTAATGGCCTATTGATATTCTTTAGCAGGCTCTTTAAAATGAAAATAGTTCTGTCTAGTTCTCTGTGACTAGTAGCTGGTATCTGCCTTGAAAAACCAGCATAGACCAGCATTACTGGTCACCAGTGAAACCAGCATAGGTTGTTTCAGATGCTGCTTGCTGGTCATTGATGACCATGAAATGCATGCTGGTCTCTACAGCCTTTTTTCAGCAGGGTTGTAGCTTTCCATCAGCTTTTTACAATTCAGCTCACATTGAGGAACTATTAGTTGGCGGCTTAACTAATGTGCTCTTCTTTTTTTACTTTCTTTTGCCCCTTCAGAATGACAAGCTTGTTGAGTTAAAAGCTGTTGCTTGTATGTTCTGTTTTGAGCAGTTGTTAGCTAGCTGATTTAGCTAGGTGTGCTGATGATGTAAGCTAATGTTTAGCTAAAGGTTAAAGGCTTCTTGTTAAGTTTAACGTATTGGAAAAACTCATGTGCCATCACATTTACACAGGCCAAATTTGGTGTTTTATTTTTAATTGTGCTTTAAATTGTGCACAACTAAGAGAAGACTAAATGTCATTTGAATGAGGTCTTTCAAACTTTTCAATACAACTGTAGACTACACTTTTTGTTGAAGGTGGTTTTGGTGATGTAATCAAAAACATGCTATACGTAAAAGACATTTTATTTTTAATCAAAGGTAACGAGGAAATAAGAAGCTTGTCTTTTTGATGATGAATGAAGATGAAGATATGATGAACTGTGCTATTAAGACTAATTTCAGCTTTAAATCATTTGCTATTTCTGCCGTGTTGTACATTTACTGTAACTGAATATCAGATTAAATACCCTATAAAGCTTGATGAACTGAACTGAATAGAGAGAGAAGGGCAGAGACAGAGGAGTAGACGGGATCTTTTTGTCCTTTCAGAGGAGAGTTAGCGTAGGCCATGGAGAGCAGGAGATGCGGAACAATGAATGAGCGTCTGTGGCCGCTCCACACATACGCTATCAGCTCCATCAGCTTTATCTCTGATTCCAACACTTCAGCCTGTGAGCGCCTCTCTGCTTCCACACAATACCGCACACTTTCTCCCACCTAGACCATATCTTCTCTCTATATATATAAATCTCTCTGTATCTCTCTCTCTCTCGTTTGTCTTGTTTCAAACATATTTAGCATTTTTTGCAAGATACTGCGGTGTGATAGCAGCCAGAACTAATCAGTGTGTGTGAAAATGCCTGTAATAAGAGTGTGTGTATGTGCTGAGGGGGTATATAAGGTGGGCACTATTTATTTGTGCGCAATAAAAAAAGAAAAAGGTGAGAAACACTGAAGAAGTGAAGAGAACGAGAGAAGAAAAACAGTGAAGAAAGAATGAAAGAAAAAAGAAAGGAACAAAGAGAAGGAGAAAATGATATGGACAGAAAGAAATAAAAAAGAGTGAAAGAAAGATTGAAAGAGAGGAAGAAAGGTAAAGAAAGAGGGAGAAAGCAAGAGAGAGAGAAAGAAAGCAAAAAGAAAGATAAAATGGGAGAAAAGAAAGAAAGAAAAAGGATTAACCAACATGAAAGTAAGAAAGACAGAAGAGTCAGAAAAAAGGAAGAAACAGAAAAAGAAGCCAATAAAGAATGAGAGAGTACAAAAGGCAAAGAAAGAGACACAGAATTCAAGAATGCATGAAAGGCAGAGAAAGAGAAAGAATGCAAGAAAGTACAAAAGACAAAGAAAGAGACAAAGAATGCAAGAAACAGAGAGAGAGAGAGAGCGAGAGAAGGAGAAAAATAGAGAAAGAAAGATGGATGTGATAGTTCTGTGTATATGGGCTGCTCGTGCAGATTCACATCTGTTCTCAGAGTTCTGTTAGTGCCAGGTTGGTCGGTCTGTGCCGAGCGTTCACATCTCGCTGTGAAATGAAGCGCCTTTCAGCTCCTGCTCTCCCAAACCGCATTATAACACCACATTACCCTCCGCCTTCAAACGACTGCCTCTCACAGCACCAGAGACCATGACTGCACTTCAAATACTGTACACTTCACCTTCCCTCTCTCTCTCTCTCTCTCTCTCGCCCTCTTCCGCTCGCCCATTCTCCAGCTCCCTCATTTTGCCGCACGCTCTCTTATCATTCAAAATAAACAGCTTTATCAAATTCCACCCGTTACGGCATCAAACAGAGGCAGCGGGGAAATTTTTTTCCCTGAGAAAAAAAAAAATCAAGCACAATGAAATCGTTCCTGGAGTGCCCTTATCTGAAGCTCAGCGTGCGGCGCGCACTAATGTTTCCGAGTTGTTAACGCGTCTAACAACTTTTCTACCATGTTCTCGCCCCTTTCAAATTACCAACTTAGACGTGAGATTAGAATCTTTAAAGGCGCAGTCATGAATTCCCTTTCCCACTAGTTGTAGCGCTGTGTTGCTAAAGTGTTCTCTCGCGCTCTTTTTCAGGCACCATGGGTAATCATCTCCTGACTAACCCGGTTTTGCAGACTCGTACAGGCACTTCCCCCTACAACACTCTTCTGGCTGAAAGCTTCACGCCCCCCTCGCCCGGAGTCTTCAACTCCACCGGTCAGTTACATTCACATTACAGGATAGCCACTATTTTGTCCTGAAGAAAGTCAGAAAGAAAGAACGAGCCACCTGCAGTCTTTAGCTAGTTAGTTGTGGCTACATTCACATTACATCCGCAGGGAAAGCACTTAAGTGATGCTTAATCATGCATAGGACCCACTGAAGAAGCCTGAGGCCTCTGGAGGCAGTGTCATGATCTCTGGTTGCTTCAGTTGGTCAGCTCGAGGCTTGGCAATGTTATGTGGCAATGAAATGAAACCAGCTGATTTGAAACTACTGAATGAGCAGGTTATCCCACCATTGGTAGAGATAGTGAAGTATCATTTTCACATGCGAGTTGGCCACCTCTGAAAGTCTTTGGGAGGTGCTGGAGAAGACTTTTTACGGAGTGGTTCATCTCTCCTGTCATCAACACAAGATCTTAGCCAAAAGTTAATACAGCTTTGGAGAAATATATATAGTGATGTTGCATAAGGTTTTCAAAACAATGCCTTTGTGCACCGCAGTCAAAGCTAAATGGTCCAAAGCTAAAGTCCAATTAAATATTAGAGCGTGCAGGCGGTGCCAGGAAGTGTACATAGGTTTTTATTCAATTTCTTAAGCTCCCTTTTTTTTGTCGTTGCCAATCTCACCCGATAATTAGTTCGGCTCCAATCATACCATTGTACAATAATTACACTGTAGACAGATATGTCACAAGAGCTGTCAGAGTGGAATAATCAGATCTTAGCAAGTAATCAGGATTGGGTAAAAGGGCTATTAATGCGAATGTGGCTGGAGTGATTTATTTTTTTGCCTAAATGTGACTTTTTATGCCAGATGTTTTTTAGAGCAGTATAAACAGAAAATAGTATTGAGTATATACAGCTCGAAATGTCAGTGTATCCATGATCTGTGTCTATCTGTGTCTCTCCAGTCCAGCTTCATTGTCTGCATCCGCATGTCCTTAAATTCAGCACAAGTGTGTGTCCATCCATCCAGGTCTGTGTGTGTGTGTGTGTTTACACCCTGTCTGCCTGTCAGTGTTATTCAGAGGAGTGGACAGTGGCTAGAGGAGTGGACATCTGGCCAGTGGTTCGAAATAGATCTGAAGACAAGCATAAATTAGAGTTTCTTGAGAGAGACAGAGAGAGAGAGAGCGAGAGAGAGAGAGAGAGATAAACAAATTAAGAGAAAAGAAGAAAGAGAGCAAAGAGCCAAAAAGAGAAAACTGAGAGAGGAAGAAAGATTAAGGAGTGAGATTGAAGAAGATAAAAAGAAAGGAAAAAGAGTAATACTAAAGAAAGTTAATGAGAGCAAAAGAAAAGTAGAGAGAGTACAAGATATAGTGAACTAAGAAAAGAAAAGAAAAGGAGAGTGAGGAGAAGGAGGAAGAGATGAAGTGAAGTGATACAGGGAAAAAGATAAAGAGAAAAATATAGTAAAAAAAAAGAAAGATACAGGGATAAAAAGGAAAGACAGCAAGAAAGTAGAATAGCGAAGAAGGAAGAAAATAATGAAGAGAGAGAAACAAAGAAAAAGAAAGATTGAAAGAAGAAAGGTGATTAGATAAATATTGAAGGAGAAAGAGAGAGTGAGAGATAAATAGAAAAGAGTAAGAAAAGAAAAATAAAAAGCAGGATAAAAGAAAGAAAGAGCAAGAATGAACGAATGAGAGTGAGAGAATTGAATCAGAGAGAGTGAGAGAAAAAATGAGAGCCAAAGAGATAAAGAATGAAGAGTAAGAGAAAAAAGAGGGATAGAGAAAGAAAAGAAAGCGATAGAAAAGAAGGATGAGAAAATAAAAAGAAAGACTGAGAGGCAGAGAAACAAAGAGAGAGAGAGAGAGAGAGAGAGAATGACAGCTGAGAGTGAGAAGCGGTTCTCTGGAGGTTTGACACATGGAGTGTCTCAGTGTCTGAGTCTAATCTTTACCCTCGGTGTGCTGTGTGGCTTAGAGAGAGAGAGAGAGAGAGAGAGAGGGGAGAGGGGATAGAAGCAGGCTCTGTGTCGGAGGGATGAAATTTAAGACGGCATCTCTGTTGAATATTTTACAAAGTTCTCTCTCGTGCTCTGTAATGCGTCGGGCTGACGGTCAACTAGCTTTCCACTCCGCAGCCGGCGGCACATTTTTAGAATACTCACGCAGAGGAAGCAGGAGGAGGGCGTCATTAGAATGTCTAATTACTCTCTCTCCTCTCTCTCCTCTCTCTCTCTCTTACACGCGTTCTCCCTCTCTCGTTTTTACGATGAGTGTTGATTAAAGTCGTACTCCACATTAAAATTTAAAAGCTGCACCCACCCGGTGTGTGTGCGAGCGTCTCACACTCGATATATGGTGACAAGTTCAAAGGAAACCACACCGCCACTGTATGAGAGGCGTGCGGTGAAATAATCACCACTGAAGTTTATGAGGTGCTGTATGAATTATGGATCTCTGTCAGAGAGAACCGCTCTGCTCTCTAAACATCCACTCATCTCTGCTGCGCTCTAATGGATGATTGTGAAGGAGCAGCAGTTCTACAGGTTAGCATGTGGCTGGTCTTTGTAAGCCAGACTTCTTGCTGTCACCAGAGAGTCTGAAGGGGCCAGGAACCAACCAGAAGGGGCCATTTGACTGGCATGTAAACTGACCAACCACTAACTGCTGTTCTTGTGTGACGAAGGACAAGCATGTGTCCAAACGGAGACACACCCTGCTAGAAAAACCAGCATACAGCAGCATAGGCTGGACACCTATGTCCAAAACGCCAACTTTACAGGAGAGGCTGAAAACCTAGTTTAATTTTAATGTAAGTCTATGGAACCAGACTTTTTTCCAGCAATTTTGGGCCGTTTTTGGCATTCACTGTTACGTTAAGCAATGTAAACGACAGCTGCAAATGATGTATAAATTATATTACCAGAAATGGAGATACATGTTTTTCTTTGGACAGCAACATTATATTGTGTTCTGGATACTGGTATGCAGGTCAGCAGCAATGGAAGACAATATGCTAGTCACCAACAAAGCCAGCTTATGCTGTGTTTTGGATGCTGGTATACTTGTTAGGTGGCCTGCAAAAAGCCACACAAACCCGCATAGGCCAGCATGGAATTCATGCTAGTTTGTACTGCTTATTCATCAGAAGTGTGTATTTGAATAAGTCTTAACTTTACATTAATGTCTATATGTTGCTTCAAAAGAACAGACAACTGCTTGCACTGGTGGCTAGCTCACATTTAGCTTGGTAAATAAAAGTTTCCTGTTGGTTTCCCGTCTTGCAAAGAATGCGCTGTTAAGTGTGTGCCTAAAAAATGAGGAGTGAGGCTGAAGTTTCTTATTATCAGTCCATGTGGCATAGCCAGTTTGGGTGTGATTTCTTTTGTGAACTAAGCTAACAACTTTAGCTGAAGTTAGCTAGGTTACGAAATTATCCTTTGCTGGTAAATGAACATGTTGGCACATGATCCACTGAGGAGAAAATCGCCTCTTGAGTCCTCATCTGCATCCAGTGTTAGCTCTGGTATTAAATTAGCCCGTTAGCTCATCTGAAGGTGCAGTCTACCAGTTTCTCTCAGTTATTTTAGTTCAAATGTATTCTTGTTTAAACATACATAAACAAAAACTAGCATGGCAACGTCCATTCCTGGATCTTTATGGCAGTTCTTGTTGTTCCAGTCTGTTTTGATGTGAGCACATTGTAGAGATTTGGCAGTACTACAATTAATGGCTGAATCGTGATTCTATTTTCACAATTGTACCAATATTTTTAAATCTTTGACCAATACATAAATCTTTTTAACATATGTTTTTTAAATCCTTAGTAGTTCAGTCAGTGTTGTACCCACTTAACACCTATAGCAATAAATACATAAGGCCAGTAAATCTCATGAGACACTTTCTATAGTTTCTATTCCTGGCTCACTGTTTTCTACTAAATGCTTCTGCTACCTGCTCCGTCAGAACCCTTAATATTAAACATATAAACTACCTTACTGTTATTTCAGAATTTGTTTTAAGTGTTCCCTTCACCCTTGGTTCCTCTCAAGGTTCCTTCCTCTTACTCCTAGGGAGTTTTTCCTTGCCACTGTTGCCTTTGGCTTGCTCACAGGGGGCTTGGACCCCGATTCCATTCCTTACGTCTATACATGGACTCCTTTTCTTATACATCTCCTTATATTTCTTATTCTTGTAATCCTTCCATAAACTGATTTTCTGTAAAGCTGCTTCGAGACAACATTAGCTGTAAAAAGCACTATATAAATACATTTTGATTGATTGATTTTGATTGTTAGCCGTTGTGATGCTGTTGTGATTTAATGATGCATCAGATTATGACACTGTGATGTCCTGTGATGAATATCATGTTGGGAGCTTGTTGGCCATACCCAGAGTTGGTGCAGAAAGTTTCTTTGTGATGGTGGAGGTTGAAATTAAAGTTTAATATGAAGGTCAGCAGGAGTAATGAAGAATGTGTAGAGGATTATATTCTTATTCATACCCTCATCTCTTTCTCTTTTTCTCTCTGTCCCATAGGAACCTTCCGTGACCCAAGTAAGACCCTTTTTCTTTTTTTTTCCTACCAAAAAAAAACTGTTTTAACAGCCAATTTTACCTTTATTCTAATCTTTTCACATGTGCAGTGAAGCATTGCGTTTCTATGTACACGATTCCACTCTCTGCTAATAACTATTCTGTCTTTCATAAACCCGTTTATCTTGTGGAGGAAGTTTCTTTCCCCTGTTATTGATTTAATCCCAGATTCTCTTGCTGTGAATCTCCGTCTTGATTAAAAAAGGTAATGAAGTGTTCACTCCACCCTCCTTCCCTCCCTCCTTCGCTCCTTTCCTCCCTGTCTCCCTGCACTCAGAAAGCACCCTGTCTAGGAACCGGGACCACGGAGGCATGGAGACTCTTCCCCTGAACGGAAACTTCAACAACAGCTACTCCCTGCGTAGTGGACCGGGTGGTCCAAGTGGTCCTGGTGGTGGCAGCTGTGACTTCCTCGGGGGCGGAGACAGCCCCCCTCCCCTTCTCAACCCACGTGGGGCAGAGACCCTGGGCGGAATCCGGCGCAACCTGTCAGACGCCGCTGCCTTGGAAAAGATGATCATCTCGGAGTTGGTACACAACAACCTGAGAGGAGGTGGAGTAGGAGTCGGGGGCGGGGCTGGAGACAGAGCCTGTGGCAGCTTGGCCCGAGGACATGGTCACACCCTCGCAGAGAGGGGCATGGCCAAACTGGTCCCAGGTCAAGAGGAGGAGGATGAAGACTTTCCGCAGCGGGACGGCCATGACCAGAGGACACCGCAGGACGTAGAGCTGTTGTACAAGGCGCTGGAAGAGCCGCTGCTGCTCCAGCAGTGCCGCGCCCAGTCTGTGCTCTACCAGAGTGATCCAGAAGAGAGTGAGAGCTACACGGCTGAAAGCCTGGGCCACAGTGGCCACAGCGGGCACAGTGGGCACAGAGGTGCCCCAGAATCACCTGCCCGGGACTCGCTCTACACCAGCATCACCAACCTGCGTGACTCACCACCTTACCCAGACAGCAGCCCTGAGCCGCTGGAGGTGGTATCCCGTTCAGCCCAGCCACCTCAGGAGCTCTACTACAGTTCGGGGCGACCTGCCCTGGGCTCCCGCGGGGCACCCATGCAAACCTTCTACCAGCCAGCGGCCCCTAGAAGGCCCAGCGGCGACGCCCACCCGGCCCCAGAGCCCCCAGTTAACCACGGAGCTGAGGGAGATGGACAGATGCAGCTGGTCACCAGCCTGTGACACTTGGGACGTTCCGGCAAGAGAAGAGTAAAGAAAGAACAGGAGGAAGAATGACTGAACGCAGTGAGAGCTCATGCTGACGCTGAAGCTTTCCGTACCCTTACAGACACTTCTCTCGCAAACCCTGTCTCCTGTCCAGTCTTTCGGTCTTTGCTTTTTTGTTGTACCCCTTTGGTTCTTTCGAAGCAAGAGGTCAGCGAGAGTGTAAACAGAGACACATTAGAGAGGTCGCAAGGTCTCTGTGACAGCAGGCAGTAGGCAGCACGGCAACGAACCTACTTTCTCCCTCCTCCTTCAGTTGACTCCCCTGCCATCCAACTCTCCCTCAGCAACTGAGGATATTTTCAGCCATCCCCCTTTGAATTAAGTTTATGATACCAATCTGTTTTTTTTCCCCCCTTTCCAATCCTGTCTGGTCTTCTTTCGTCTCGCTTTCTCTCACCCTCATTATTTGCTGAGAGCTGTTATGCGAGGAGATGAGGGGGTATTGCCATTCTGCTGCAGCACGAAAGGAAAGAACTCCGTCTGAAAGCTCTTCACCGTTGCCAAAAATACAGGTTTTTTTTTTTTTTTTTGAGCCAGAACACAAACTGAAACACGCACGCACACACACACTCACGTAAGTGCTTGTTACAGAATATCAGACCATGAACAACATGCGCTCATGAAAAAGGAACAAGGACTATTATTCAGAAGCAGGTAGCAGGAAGCTGCCTCTGTGGAGTTGCCTTTTATTCCCTGTCTCATTCTTTATTTCTCTCGCTCTCTCTCTCTCTCTCTCTTGGTCTCTTTCTCTCTCTCTCTCTCTCTGAATGGACTCTCATGTACAGAACTTTCACTGAAACTTGGTACAGCTGCCTGGCTAACTAGCCACAGTTACGCTATCTATTGGACTCTTAGGTGTGCGGCCCTGGACAAACCTTTTTAGCATTTTCTGCATTTCAGACTTTGGAGTACATCTGATTTGGGGGGAGAAGTGAACCGCCAACAGGCGTTTTTAAAAGTGGACGTTGTGCATCTCCCCTGCGACTTGGCGGCTTGGAGAGCTCCAAGAACTTTTCGTTTTTGTTTTGTTTGTTTGCTTGTTTTTTTTTTTAATTTTATTTGCAAGCATCCTGGAACGTTCTCCAAGCCCAAAGCCTGTACATACGAACCACACGAGCAAGCTCTAACACCAATCCTATACTGTAAATAGAAGCGAAAAGCAACAAAAGAGTATCAACTACTATGGGAGGAACTGATGTCTTGTACTGCAACGACAAAAAATACAAAAGAGTGGAACAAAAACAATGAAATAAAGTCCAATGTTTTGGGGAATCTGTGACCTGAATGGCACACTCCGTCTCTCTTTCTCACTCTTTCCATCGCTCTCTTAGCTTCTCTCCCAACTCCGACCCCACCTGGTGACATTGTGGGTGGACAGAGAGAGAGAGAGCGGGAGGGGGAGAAAGACAAAGAGAGGTGACTCTTTTTGGCTTAAGCAAGAAGCTGACCCTGGCACAAGTTTTATGTAATATAACCCATTCCATGTTGTTTGACCGTTGATCTCTGACCTCTTACATTCCCAGACCATTTCATGGCAGTGAGGAAGGGTGAGGGACACACTCGTGCCTCATGGGTTGGGTGGGTCAGGGCCGGGCGGGGCGGGGCCCACCGGTGCATTGTGGGTTTAACGACAGCAGCCATAATGTAGTGCTGGTTGTGTCTTGTTAGGCTGATGTAATAGATATCAGGTTACTAGATTTTCATCTACTTAGGACAGAAATTATATATATATATAAATATAAATATAAATATATATCTTTGAGATGGGACACAAATAAGAATCGTGAGACTGTATTTTCACTGTTTTCTTCTTACCGTCATCCAGAATTATTTGTATGTGTACACATGAGGAGAGTGTGCATTTGCGTGCCTGTACTATGAAAGATTGTATGTTTAAGAGGCTATTTTTGGCAGGATACTTGGACCCTCAAAAAAAAAAACAGAGTAAATTTATATGTATTAAATGACACTATATTAACCCCACCATGCCTTCGTAAGGCGGAAAACCGGTTTGAAGTTTTGTTGCCATTAAAATCGGGGACCATTACGCTCGGAACTGCAGATCTGGTTCTGGTCTGTCAAATGGTCCTCATCAACTTAGCCAGTAGTTGATTTCATTTGGTGGCCTGGCAAAGTTATCACGTAAATACATGCATTTGCGGAGATTAACCAATGCCGACGTGGTCTCGGATGTTGCCATGATATCAGGAAATATAAAAAGTGGAGGTTCGTTTCTAAAGTGTAGAACCTGGCTGAGTTTACCGCTCCTATTTTGGGCCTTTAGGATTTGTAAGTGCAACTTACTTCTGGTACATTTGGACGTTTACAAAGACCATCCAAACACACAATTAGCATTTGTTAGGGGCATTCTGACAAAACTCTCTCAAGCACATTTATTATTTTTTTTGTGTTGTCTATAGAGCAATGCGCACTGTGACTAAAGAGCGCTCCTCAAGTCCACACAATGCACCTTCCGTTAACAATGAAAAATCATTAAATTTACTGCTGAGTGGCCATAAAAAACACCATACGTCATCTACGGCTGACCAATCAATATTGTACCACGATCTGATCATGAAGATATGATATTTATCAATCATCTCATCGCATTCTTTCCAATTGCTCATCTCATCTTTACCTACTCGTCAATCAAGTGCGTTCACCCACCCCGTAAGACGTACATCCTGTTTCTTTTTAAGCACAAAACATGGCACGTCCCATGTTTAACCATTGCAGGTTGATTACAAAGTGTGCAACGTCAAATGATGTCGTACGTAAAAGAATAAAGAAGGTATTAAAAATGAAGGTAACTCTAGAGACTAATATACCTTCATTTTGCCCAGAAGGGTTTTGTTGTTCCATCGACAAGTTAGGAACACAATCGCTGTTTGTACGACAAGTCAGGAATACAGTCTTTGATTGTTCCACAAGTCAGGAACACAACCTCTGATTGGTTAGCAAGTCAAGAAAACAGTCTCTGATTGGTTGACAGCCCAAAGCATTAGTGGACGACTAACAACCATGCTAACAATAGCAATACCTTTTTTCAACATGGAGAAATTGAGACATGAACACACGTGTTTTATCATAGATTTCTTTTGCAAAGTCTTGAAAGAGACGGTGCAGTTCAAGGCTGAATTAGAAAGCTTCTGAAAGGGATACAATTGCACCAGGGCCTTCACTGGAGCAGCACAACACCACCCTTCTGGGGAAAAAAATTTCTAGCATGCAGCGTTCCCAAGACTTATTCTTTTATATACAATGTCCTTTGATGTCATAATTGATATCGCTGACCTGAGCAGGTTAAAAAGACCTGAACACCTACCCTCCAAAAGAAAGGCATGCGTTCTTTATGCTGGAATCAATGGTGAGGCGTCAGTGTCTGGTTCTCTGCGGTTTAAGGAATCTGAATCTGCACCTACAAATCTGCCACCATTCGCATCAGTGTGTGCACCTACTTGTGCGTAACTTTAACGTGTGCACCAGGGGGCGCTGCCACATTTTCACTGAATTGGAGCACAAAACGAAACGGAAACAATGTCTTGTCAAGCTTTGCTTGTTGCTTAGCTTACTTATTTAATTTAGTTATGTTTGGTCTACTTCCCGTCTCAAGCTGCCAACACTGCAGATTCCCATAGTAAGATTCTGGATGTGTGCATATATGATTACTCATACGCTAATACGTTTGCGTGCAGAAGTCACCCATGAACCCTCTCTCTCGCTTTATTTACTGGAGATTTATTTATGGATGTTTACGTGTCTGTTTTTATTATTTATTTACTTATTCGTGTTTGGGGTCTTTCACTCGTCCGTCTGCCGCATGAGCTGAAAAAGCGCAGAGACCGAGTTTGAGACAGAGAGAGAATATGCATGTTTCATGGCAGTCTAGGGAACAGTGGGTGTCAATAGTAGAGCAGTGTTGAGGCCAGGCTGTGTTTGGAGCTCCGTTTGAAGCAGGGGGGAACAGACACCTGCCTTACACTCATAAATAGAGAGGAAGGAGGTGATTCCTCCTCAACACACCATCATTCAGTCACTGCATCACCTTTCACTCTCTTCCTCTCTTCTCCTCAACTTTTCAGAGTCTTCTTAGGGGACGTGTGTGCAATACAGTGCATGGGAACTTGGCTTGTATTAATGGGTAGTCGGTGTGTGTGTGTGTGTGTGTGTTTGTATGTATGTATGTATGTATGTACGTATGTGTGTTTTCCTGGTGGGTTCTAGAGATGGGTCCGAATTTTCAAATATTCAAACAGTTATGAAGTAATGGAAAAGTTGATTAGGATTTTTGATATTCAAATTAGCTTCTCGTCTCAGCTGTCTAAACTTTATTTGCCACCAGAGAGCAGTGTAGAGACAGCATCTTATGCTTTGGCCAGACGTTTCTATCTGTTTAGTCCAAGAAGAAAGCATACAAAGACTACTGCAGCTGGCTAAAGACTGCTGCATAAGGCCTGTACAAGAAGCTCAAGCTCATTTCACATTTACATAGATTTGGTGGAATAAGACAGTACCTCTTTATTGTAGGGTGCTGTTTATAAGGCTACATGACACCTACACAAGCCTGCTATGACAACTAACATAACCCTACATACATGTTTGTAAATGCTTATTGCAATAGTTGTTATTTGCCAGTTGTGATGAAAGTTAGTTAAATTAGCCTCTTTATGACAGATGAGGTTTATTGGAATAAACATTTATAAATTTATAAACAGCAATGCGGGGTTGCCATGACAAGCTTACGTAGGTGTCATGTAGCCTTATGAACAATGCCCTACAGTAAAGTGTTACCAAAAAAGACTTTCATTGTCATTTAGTGAATTTATCAGGTCTTTCCATATTTGTTGTTTTCTGGCTAAAAACAATGAGATCAAATACAATGGCCCTTATTCCCCAAAGTAGCGTATGGTCAAATCAGTTTCATCGGTGGTGTATCACAGAATCAAACTCACGTCTGGTAGGAGTGTGTTAAATTGAGCGTTATAGTTTCACAGCCACATAAAAATGAGATTGAGTTCAGGTGAACTAACCAAAACTATTGTAGCATCATCATAGAGTAAGTCACGGAGGATGCCATAATTCAGCCACAGGAAGTGCTGTTTACTGAGCAACCAGGTAGAACAGCACATCAGTAAACTAACAGTAACTTGTTTAGATGTTAAATCCCTCCCACCTTGAGTGCGGCGCTACCGTGAGGTTACCGCACATTCAGTGGGCAGTAGCAGTTCACTACACTATTGTCAGTTCTCGCTGCATGTACTTATCTTGTAAATGATAGGTAAATTTGCTGCAAGGCCCGTGCCTGGTTTGTCCTTGACTGAAGTTTTTGAACACCCAGAGCTGTAAAATCCTCAAGTCAAACTGTACCACAGTGTGAATAAGAAAATAGTTTCCTCTTTATTGTGTGTGTCAGTTTCAAAATGCATCCACTGACTTGTTTTTTTTTTTTTTTTTTTGCTGTCTCATGTTTACCTACTGGTCAATTAATTGCGTTAACCTACCCTTTAAGAAGCCAGTCCTGATTCTCATGTTTTGAAAGATATCTACAGAGAGGAGTCTGTGTCCTCATCTGCCCTTAAAACCCTGAACGATTTAAGTCTACCTATTCGTATGTAACTTTAATGTGTGTAGGAAGGGACACTGCTGCATTTGCACTCCAGTTTCTACTGATTTCCACATTGTAGGAAAGTTTCATGATTCGAAGTAGGTCGTGTATCATTAAAGGTGGTGAAATCTGTGCTCTTTTCCATGCAGCTTTGATGAATAAGGGCCACTGTGATGAGTAGTAATGAGCTGGTAGTGAGCTAGTAATGTTAGCTGAGATGAAAACACAAGATGTTTCTCTCAAAGACTTGAGACTGGCACATGTCTTGGTGTAAAATTCAAGCCACATGTCATCTACTACAGATTTGTGGTACCGGGAATAATATAGTACAGTAATAGCGTTTTGCTATACCCTGGAGCATCCATTGTATAGTAGCTTGTAGCCTTAGAAGTCCTCGGGGGTCTAATTCACATCATTTCAGATAATGCCTTACAAATTCCAACACGGCATTCCAACACTGACTGAAATACCCATCCCTAGTGTTAGTGCTCGCCCCAAAAAAGCCAAAGCACAACTGAAGTGTGTTTTCCTTTTTTTTCTCCCCCCTCCCCCCAAGTGTTTGACCTGCACATTTGCATTCTTTGCTCTGCTAGCAGAAATGTCCCACTCTGATGAGTTGTAGGGGCCGGTGCACAGCTTTGGCTGCTTAGGTTGGTCAGCAAGTTTGACTGTTTGAATGTATCTTTATGGTAAAGTCACAGCAAAAGAGCGCCGCTGAAGGATGCCCTCTGATGACGCATTCTCCTGAGTCATGGCCCTCTCTACACCTGCTGTAGCAAACACTCTCTCTCCCTCTCTCTCTCTCTCTCTCTCTCTCTCTCTCTCTCTCTCTCTCTCTGTCTCTCTTTCTCTCTCGGCCCGAGGGAGAGTCTGTTTACCGCCTCCTGCATCCCCTGGGACAGCCTATGTGCGTCACACTGCGTGTCTCTTTGCGTCCTCTCTCTGTCTCTCTCTCTCTTTCTGTCTCTCCTGCCGGTAACAGTTTATTTTGATGTTCCACTGTAGATGCTTTGTAGATGGCACAAAAACAAAAAACGAAAGTGAGCTGAGCTTGTTTAAAATGTGGTGATCTCAATTGCCTTACTTTACCATTTAAGAATCCTTGTGCGCAGGTGCTTTGGCAAAACCACAACAGATATTATTTGGTTCCAAAATGACGTTTTAATTTTGGTTTCTTCCGTACAAAAACAGAAGTTTTTCGTTCTATTCAGTTTGATAACAGAGCATGTGAGTGGAGCAGAGCAGCAGACATTTACACTCCTCACTCAAAGCGTTTCTGAAATCACTCCGGGTTTTCTACTTCCCGCTCCATGCTTGCTCCTCGCTCCATGTTCGCTTTTAATTAGATCATTTATGGCTGAAATTAATCCAAAAATTAACTAAACAGTCTGTGCCATACAGGCTTTTTTTCAGAAGGCATAGGCTTGAAGCAACGGCCCACTCCAACTGTAGGGGTGAACAAACACACATGCATTTAGCACCTTTATCATGGAAGACAGGCAACTCACTTGGTGTATCAACAGTAGAAGTCTGTTGGGATGATGTGAGAATTCCCAGTATGTAGGCCTGCTGAACAGCTTCACTGCACGGACGATGTGTATGAATGGCCATCGTGAGCAAGCTGTAGCAGCTACTATCCCATCACATCATGTCATGTGGGTAGCAGTCTGGAGAAAAAGGGCTGTGTAGATTGCGGGATGGAGTATTAATTGTGCAGTTTGGAAGAAATATTGTTTTTCAGTATTTACACCATTAACCAGTCCTAGTCCCTATTTATAGTTTACATTCAACTATTCACTGTACCCTCACTTGTTCCTAAATGCTCACTAAACACAGTGAAAAGCCTTAAAATATATTCTTTGCGCCTCACAACAACAGTAAACAACATTATTCGGTAGTCTGCTTCCAGTTGAAAAAGCATTATTCGATCCTTTGTATGGCGCCCTGATGTCTGTAGTTTGAGCTAATTTTGGAGATATTAGCAGCATACGAGACGAGGCACAAGACAACAATTTTTTTTTTATGTTTGTTAACTGAAATCATGTTGGCAAAATTTATCTAAGAAATAGGGGTGCACCAATATCCCACAATAACCCGTGATTTAATTCATGGTACTGGGTCCACAATTCAGTATTTTCAGTATTTAGGGCAAAATTTGATTGAAGGAAACTTATAACTCTGATTTTGTTGTTGTACAACTTTCTAATGCCATTATCTGGGAGGCAGGAGGAGTGCTGGAGGGAGGTGTTCGGTGTTTTAGTGCTACAATGGCATTAGATGCCATAATTAATAGAATGGCCAATCTCCATGATGCACATTGTCATAGTTTTGCATTGTGATATCATGATTTCGTGATGCATTGTTGATGCACCCTTACTATTTGACATTTTCACCATAAAAAAAATCATTTCGTATTCAAGACATCATCATTTACACACGTTTGAATAAAATGTATTGATATCTGAACAAACAAACACGAATCTCATTGTGTGTACAGGCTCACTCTAACCCCGACTTCAATCTCACCGCAAAACTTGACCCTGTCGATAATCAAGGGAGTTTTACCAGGTAGTTTGGTAGCGATTTTTAGGGGACCATCAAAATCTATTTCTCACTCCCTTCTTTTATTTCCTTCTCTCCTTCTTTCCACTTCCACCATTTCTTTCTTCCCTCCCTCTCATTCTCTCCTCCTCCTCCTCCTCAGTCTCCTTCTCTCTTTCTCCCCTGCCCTATGTGCTGTATCATTTTCATAGGGCTTTATTAGTATGGCAGTTATGGAGGAGTGGCGTTTCAATTAGTCGGAGGCTTTGTTTACATCGTGCTGACAGAATAGCAGAGTTGAGCGTGGGGGCTAATGATAGTGATTATACAGTATAAAGCGCTGCAGGACTTAAACTCTGCTCCGGGGGATTCCTACCACCTCCGAAATCCCTAACACAACCCCTGATTATCATAATAATGCTGAGAACTATAATCTAGCCAGATCAACCCACCGAGCACTCGCCTCTCTCTTTCTCTCGCTCTTGTCTCGCTTTCTCTTTTCACTTCCCGCCCGTCCCCGTCCCCTTTTGAGGGCATGAGAGTGCTGGGATTCTCTTCTTGTGTTGAAAGACGCCACAAAGAGGTTCTTGTTTCAGCACGCTCCCGGCCCTGTATTGAAATGGAGAGTGTTGAACGGTAACTTCGGCTGGACAAGCTGGCTGGTTCTCCAGCTTCCCTTTAGTTCAGTGAGCGCTCCTGGTCCTGCCTGCCAGGGGCTTGATTCATAAGAGTGAATTTCTTTATTCTAGAGAATAAACATAGTCTTAAATACGGTGCAGGTTCATGTTTCAATTCTTGAAAAGGTCTTAAAGGCTCTCTTTGAAAGAGGCTATTAGGTTGTTTGTCAAGTAGCCTATAGAGATGTAACATTTTACAGCCTATCACAAGTAACATGGGATACATTCTGAATAGGCTTTAGCCATTGGGCTATGTCCATTTAGTTTGCTAGAACCTGAAGGCAAAACAGAAAGAGGAAAATGCGTGTTGTTAGGCAGTACTGACTAGCGGTGTCTGTGAAGCTCAAGAGCTGTAAGATAGTAAGAAATAAATAAAAGGTGATTCTAAAGACTGACATCAATAACAGAGTGATGATATAACTACCATTTGGGAGGAGGACCATACTTGAAGCTATTCATCCTTCCAGTCTAACACCCTATGAATTTTCATCTCTACCTTTTTACCGTGACCACTCCATCTCTTACCTTTTCCTCAGTTCTCTCTCAGTCCTACCTCTCTTCATCAAGAAGGGGAATCTTTGCTTCTAGCTGGAAGCAGATCAAGGTCTTGGAGTTCTCTCCCCTCATACAGGCATACATTATCTCATACTGCAACCATGCGTTGAGGGCGTAGTCCATACTAGCAAAGTTTAACTTGATTCAATTTTACATGGACAGTACTGAGAACAGGTGTGAATAGAGTCCTACGCGTCTTGTGATCCGATCAGAGGTGGTCAGGGACACATCACATGTGTTACGTGGTCTTATGTGTCTCTTACCACCTCCGAAAGGGGTTTGAGTGACAGCAATCCAAAGATTGTGTAATCAAATGCATTATCACAGTTGCAACGAAAGGAGCTGCATCACTTCTATCTTCTTTTGTTCATAGGTTGCATTCACGGTCCATGCGCTCCAATCACTAGAGACACAGCTGAGACTTATGAAAATGCCAGGTGTAGGCAGCTGTACGTCTCATTGAGACAGATCTTAATACCAGGTAGAAACAGGGTCTAAGACACTTTCTTAAGGCACTTTGGTGAATTTGGCCTCAGCTTTCCGCTCTTCAACCCACCCTGCGAGTGTCACTGGCCAACTCTCTCATGTTCTAAAATTTTTTGCCTTGCTTTTGTTCCTCTCGCAAGCCTCCCTTGTTCCTTTTAACCCTGACGTCCAGCCACCAGTCCTCTCTGCCACCTGGGAGCCCTTGCTGCTCACAGACCCGTGGCGTTGACTTGAGGGTTTCCAGCAGCCAGAGGACAAAAAACAAGCAAAGGGGAAAACAGTCGATACAAGTTAGTGCAATCTCCTAGCCTAGCTGCTGTAGAGTCGACAGTCGCTCTGCCTCTGATGGGGAGATAACAGAAGAGGAGAGGAGTAAATGCTTCGGTTTGAAGTCTCCCTCTCCGGCGAGAGGAGCCAGAGGTTATCGGCCACCTCTGATTGCGATCACTCAGGCGCTGCGAGATCAAGTCTCTCTGCGAGCGCTGGAACTACTTGAGTGCAGCTGCGGGTAGCTCCGGAGCGAGGAGTCCATAGAACTACTATACTGCCATACACAACAGACCACAGAGCAAGCACAGGGGAGATGGGGACTGCGGCTTCACTTTACCGCCGAGTGTTTTTAAAACAGAGATGTAAACAGTAATAAAGTAGTCCTATTTTGTTATCGGTCTTCTTGTTAAGGTGTCTACACTATATTCAGTATACCTACAGTATATCATAGCTTTTAAAAGTATGTAGGACTATGACATGGACCAAGTGATGAAGACTGCGCTGTCGTGTCTTTGTGTCATAGAATGTCCTTCGGGCTGTATCGATGGCTTGATTAAACTGATCCACAGTGTGGGACACTGACGGCCTTTAGTGGTGTTTTATATAACTGGCAGGGCCTCTGGTCCGAGACCAAATTACAAAGTCACATACACATGATCCGGGGGAGGGGATGGTTGGTTTTCTTGTCCAATGAAGACTTAGAGATTAATCGTTTACATGTTAAAATGTTCGTCCATGTAGGAGTAAGCTGGGGCTTCACTCTTCTGTCCGTTTGGGTATGCCTCTCTACTTTGTCTTTGCATATCCAAGCATGAACCACAGGAGGGTTAATAAGGGTGTTTCTTAAAGATTCACTAAGGGTTTAAACAGAGTTCAGATTTGTTGTTTCTTTTTTGAATGGCTCTTTTAGGGTAAAGATGCCAACAGAGCATTCATAGTAAGCTGTGAAGCATTGGTCATCACCGTTTGATGATATCCCTGATCTAACACACCAATTAAACCTGGTAATTTAACTGATTAGTGTGTTTGAGTTGGGAAACCACCAAGTTGTGCAGGACTTCACCCAGCCAGAATCAGAATTGGTGACCCCAGCTGTAAAGATTCCTGGAAGATGGAAGGTATGGGCTGAGCTGTGGCTAAGTGCCTCCCATCCATAACCATAAAGGTGCAGGCTCAAATCCCATGGAACGCCAAAGACATGAAACAACAGAGATCTGCGGGTCCTGATATCCCTGCCTTTCCGATACATTGTGTCCTTGCACCTTTGAAAGGTGAGATGTAAAGAACACCATAGACATTACTGGTTGTCTTTTGAGTCTGGAGAACGCTTTCAGGCCAGATAAAGCCATTGATGCTTCCTGACACATCCTTTGTGAAAGGACTCTACCCGGAAAGAATAAGTGACAAGCTGAAGTACCTCCCAGGTGGCACCTGGTGTACATTTTTCTTTTACTGCTGTAGATGGAAAACAGGGATAGCACCACCTGTGGACCTCTGCCTGCCTTGGAGAGGAAGGCTGGGCTTTAACCCTACAATATCCTGCTTGTGCAGTTTCCAAACAACTTTCATACAGCCTATATTTTCAAGTGCTCTCTTCAGGGCACATTTCCAAAGTGAGTCAGTTACAGGGTCTCCCAGGGTCTGGGCAAAGTGGGTGCAAGGGCAGTGGTAAACCACAGTACTGATGCATTTTCCTTGCCCTAGCATACCTGACCCAACTCATCAAGGGCTTAATCATTAGCTGAGGAGTTGAGTAGTATGTGAAGGACAGGGGAAACCAATCCAAAAGCGTGTACAGTTCTGTGGCCCTACAGCACAGGGCCAGCCTTCATCTTCCCCAGAATGTAATGGAGTACAACCAAGGCAGGAATGAGGCCTGTGTACGTGGCTTGTTCCATGCTCAGGCAGTATTGGAAACAGTGTAGGTCGTGCTGCATGGACCAAACAGCTTTGAATGGGTAAGATAGGATGGGTTTAAAAAAAGGACATTGCAATGCGGTGGATAGGCAGGAAGCCCTTACCAGCTGGAATGTGAGAACCATTTACTCCTCTTTGAGTTTTTCCTGCTCTGTGTTCTGTTTTTTTTCTCCGTATGGACTGATGACCAGTACCTTTGTAACCATGATGAGGGTGATGTTGAGACCTTAAAGTACTGTTTTCTTTTACAAAGAATGATTTATGTGTTTAATTTCCCACATTGCTTTGAAAGCTGTCTGGGCCAAAGGGGATGGGGTCCTGTAAGCGTTTGCGTCATTGCAGGTCAGTTCGACCCTGTATCAGCACATATTAATAAAAAAAACGAACTGAAACCGAATATGATTCCTCTCCTGTCTCTCTGCACGGTGCAACAAAATACTGAACGTTCTGCAGAGATGCCTATAATGCATTGTTTCTTCAGTCAGAGAACGCAGGAGTTCATCACTTGTTACTTTCCAGTGTGCATGTGTTTCAATGACATTACAGTCGTATGGTTGATTAAAACAGTAATAGTTCAATTGTCTGTAATGTAGGGCTGCCCTCTAGAAGTCGACGAGTCGAATCGTCAGTCGGAGACCCTTTGAGTCGACTGAGAACCTTCAAGTCGACTGACAACAGTGACGAGGTTTATTTATTTATTTATTTATTTTTGTCGTAAAACAGACAAAAGCTTACAAAATGCACAATAACTAAGAATTTAAAAAGACATTTTAATAATTATTAAAAGGGGAATAATAAATATATATTTAAGTTATAACTGGGCTATGGGCATGCTTGCTAAAAAATTAAATCCACGTGCCGACGTGCGCTGGCGGTTCACCGTTGAAGGGTTGAAGGGAGCTAAAGCTGTGAAGCTGAGAAACA
>CM067475.1:38052383-38072268 GCA_034552555.1 Semaprochilodus insignis | reverse complement strand
TCAGTGCCCTTGGCAAAGGTCATTTACACTTCTGAGATGCAGCATTAACACAGAAAGTACATTGAGATCATAGAGCAACGAATTCTGTCTGTTTCAGGGACATCCTACATTTTTCAACAAGACAATGCAAAACCACATTTCAAAGAAGAGAGTGGAAGAAGAGAGTACGGGTACTGGACTGACCTGTCCCCTATAGAGAATGTGTTGAGAATTTCAAATGTACTGTATGACAACAAAGACCACAAACTGTTGTGCACCTTAAGACGTGTTTTAGGAAGAATGGGACAAAATCACGCCTGAAACATTCCATCGCTTGGTGCAAAATGTCTTTTAAGTGTTATGAGAAGGAATAACAACATCACAAAGCAGTAAATGCTACTGTCCAAACTTTTTTTTTGGAATGTGTTGCAGGCGTGATACACAGTCAAGTCATCAAGTCAAATAGTTTTATTGTCAATACTTCAATATGTATAACACATACAGAGGATTGAAATTTGCGACCCAAGGTGCAGCACATAAACATTTAACTATAAATAGATAAAACAAGAGTGTAATGAATGTAATAAACACTAAACATAAAATAGATGAACACAAGACATACAATGAAATAAGGGCCCTGAGATAGAAATAAATGAGACAATAAGGACGATAAAGTGACGTGCACTGGCAGAATGAATGGAGATAGCAGGAATGGATGTATATTAACAAATGAAATGGAGTTGACCGGATGAAACATGAAATGTATTGGGTTCATACTGTCTGCAAGGAGATAATAGTCAAAATAAATATAAGATGAGATAAGATAATCCTTTATTCGTCCCACAGTGGGGAAATTCACAGTGTTACAGTAGCGGAGGGATAGCAAGGCACAAAAGGTACAACAAACAGACAAACAAACAGTAAATGCAAACAATAAATAATAAAGTAAAAACTCTGAAACAATCTTATTTACAAATATGAAATGTTAAATTGCACATGGGAAAGTGAGACAGTGTTCTAAGTGTGCTGGGAGCAGTGCTGGTTGTATAATCTTACAGCAGCAGGAAGAAAGGACCTGCGATACCGCTCCTTCACACATTTAGGGTGAAGCAGTCTGTCGCTGAAGGAGCTAACCAGTGCTGCCAGAGTCTCATGCATGGGGTAGGAGTCATTCTCCAGCATGGATGCCAGCTTGGCTAACATCCCCCTGTCTCCCACTACCTGCAGTAGGTCTAAGGGGTTTCCCAGGACAGAGCCGGCCCTCTTAATGAATTGTCTAGTCTCTTCCTGTAAACACTGCATGTTTCAGTTGCATTTCCATACTTTTTATTTATTTTTATTTTTTCATTCTCCATATGGTTCCAGCCTTTTCTGATTTGGGGTTGTGTTTATTTTGACTGTGCACTGCAGTAAGGGCAGGCTCTTCAGGTTTGGCATTAAATTGTAAATACATATTTGTTCAAAACAGAAAACGCTGAAGAGATTTCTGTGCATGTCTGGACAGTTTTGTACATGCTACAGAGAAATAAGACGCTTTCATTTTCTAAGTAAAAGCCTTTTAGAGAACAGTACCACTAAAAGGTCAGGACTGACTGAGGGCACATTTTATCATTATTGGATTATCAGTGATATTCTCAGACATTTAGTTAACTTACATGTAATTGCTTTCGACATGGGATAAATATTTAAGTTGAGGCATATGCAAGAATTTATTTGCTATATATATGCAGCAAACTAAAGTTTAGAGACACTGGTCAAATTGTTTTGACATGCTCTGTCATTTCTATCTTTGACATGCCGTGTCATTTATAGCATGTCCACATCATCACTCATTCTTTACCATCCTAGCGCTAGTAGTATTGTGTGACTGGGGACACCTAGCAGAAAACTTACTCCAGTTACTGTTAACAGTTTGATATTAAATGGTCTACGCTTGATAACGAAGAGCATGTCAGCCCATTGTTAATTATTCCCGTCACATTGTCTTCCATATGAGCGTCATTATAAAAACTAATACTGAAGTGGGAAATCCTGTTTTGGGTAAGAGCAGTATGTAATTGATGGAAATTCCCTTCTAGGTAAAGGTGCACCCAAACTTCTTACTAATGCACACACAATTGATTCCTCTCTCTCTTTCTATAAACAGTGAACAATACTTGGACACACCTCACCTACAGGCATCTTCACCTGCACCTCAGGCCAGTCATTTTTTCAATACTTGTTTATAATGCATGCATCACACAGTTGTGGCTTTTACAGTTATATCTGTCGAATATCTGTGCCCTCACCATGCCACCCCAGCCTGTGTGTATGTGTCACTAAATGACGAATAGTGAATCAGATATGACAGGACAGCAGCAAACTCAATCCTACACATACTGAGACAGACTGACAGACTGATAAGCACAGTTGCACAAGGGGCTACTTCTGTTTCTGCAGTACAGAAATGATTATGCAGGGAACACTTGGCAGCACTGTTTGTATGCAGGGAGTTTGCGTGCACATTAACTAATAATTAGGCTTAATTTGTTTCTTTATTCATCATTCTCTTATCCAAGGTTGCAAAACATTGGTGGGGTGGGAGGGGCTTTGGTTGAGGGGGGCATCTATTTAACCTCAAGCCTCTGCCTTTGGTACTCTTGTTATATATTAAGATGCAGCACTGATATGCCTCAGGGTGGCGCTGTAGCAAACTGGTTTACACAGTTGGTCTTCCATAGCAGAGCAACTGTAACTATGCCTGAGATACCACCTTTACAGCTTTCCTCAGAGACGGGGTGGGAGGACTTTGTTGTTACTCATTTCAGAAGAGGAGGCATGCATGTTCTCAATTAATGTGTGGAAGACAAACCAAACTAGAAAAGAACATTTCCAGAAGAAGAATTGTTGGAGCAAACATTTTCTGAAGGTAACATCAGCGGAGCTGTGGCAAGTGTGTCAGCAGTGAGCCAGGGCTGAAAGAGCTAGCCAGCATGGGACCCCCCAAATGCCAAGGGGTACTTACACTGCTCCTATTTCTTTTTGCAGTTTTGCTGGGAGTATTAGTTTCCTCCTTAAGCCTTGGTTCCTCTCAAGGCTTCTTCTTAGTGCTCTGAGGTCACTGGTGTTAGGCTTGCTCATTAGGGTCTTGTACCTGGATTCTGGAAAAGCTGTTTTATGCTAAATTTAATTGAAATTAACAGTAGGATTGGAATCAAAGCCAAGTTGTTGCACATGATTCTAACACAACGCTAGGTTTCAATCAAAAAAGTTCAAAAGTAATATGTATTACAACAGAAATAAGTTACATAGGTTATGTATTTACAATGTTGAACAGAACTATATGTAGTTCTAAAATAACTGAGCAGTAATTAGCTATGCAATCACATAAGCAATGCAGGGGTTAAAATGGCCTTGTTGCTATGCATTGTGGTTCTGCATTCACGTCAAAAGTAAGTAATCCTGGTATCGTGACAACCCTAGTGTGGCGTGTATATAAAAGCTGATAGTGGAGGAGATGTTTTTGTTGTTTTTGGTAACTGAAGCATGGAAAGTGTCTCCTTGAGCCCATCTGATGGCCAGATTTGAGGAACAGGGGCCTGGTGGTGAAAGAGGCCTGTGTCTTATTCACGTACGAGAGAGAGAGAGAGAGAGAGAGAGAGAGAGAGAGAGAGAAGGGGTGCCTGGATCAGCATGCTTCATTTGCAGATTCACTGCATCTTCTCTGGTCCATCGGGAAAACACAGACACAGACTTGTGTCTCTATATCTCCATTCTCTCCCTCGCTCTTTCTCCCTCTCTCTCTGTCTCTCACTTTGCCTGTGCATGTAGTAAAACCGACAGCCTTGACTTTACACAGATCAGTACAGTAAGGAACAGTGTGGAAAAGCTTCTTCTCTGCTGTGAGCTCCAGGTTGATCCCTGATGCTTCAATGCGAGTGGCATTAAAGAGGCTGTTTGGCTCAAAGTCACAATATCCCATGAAATGTTCGGTGTATGAAGTTTGCTTCTTTAGCTGTGCTCTGGAGCTACATGGCAGGTAAGGGAGGCTTACCGCATTTCATTCACTACCCATGTCATCCGACATGTGTGGAAAACATACATTGCTTGTCACAGGATTTTAGGCCTTTCAGAATGTGTTAATATGATGTGAGTTGTGCGCTTAAGCAATGAGGCTAATGTAGCTAATGCGTAATGGACATTCATTAGCATAGTGCAGTGAGTATCATCACACACTTGATATCAATAAAAATAAATAAAAGAATGGACAAAATTCCAGCAGAATGATCTAGAATCGCCTTAAATCGCACATTGTCATGCAGTGTCATGCAGGCATATGGACACTACAAATACAGTCATGATTTTGGTTGTTTTGTTGTGAGAATCTGGGCAATCTGCATCCATACACATGTGGTTCAACACAAATTTGGTTCAAATCAAATAGAAACTTCTGGAGCTTTCAGAAGGGACTGACTGCCTCCAGAATCCAAACCTTAATGTCATTGGATGTGTTTGGGATTACTTGCTTTGTCAGAGATAGAAAAATGCAACCAACGTCTAAGACTGAACTTAACAACTTGATGTGATTTGTGGAAAGTGTGATGATGCTATTTGCACAATGATCAACTTTAGGTACTTGTTGGATACATTAGCCTCATAGCTCTAGTGCAAAACTAAAGAAGCAAGACTCAAATACCAGACGTGTCTTGGCTGGTAGATACAAGGTGCATTAAGCCAAACCAACAAAGTCATTCTTAAAAATAACAAGTAATTTGCATTAAAAACATTTTGAAAAAGTCAGTGTATGTTTTTTGTACATGTTGGATGACATGCGGTATGCACATCCTGTCTGTGTGAGAGAATGGGGAGGAGAAAGAGAGATAAAACATAGTGGGAATTGTGCAGGATGAAGAATAAACACCAGCAATGTCCTCATGCAAATAAATAACAGACCTCCAAACACTGATTAGAATGCAAGTCAGTATACACATCCGTGAATGTGAGAAGACTACACAAAACAGTCTGTTAAACTTCCCCCTTCTCCCCCATCAAGCTTGTGTTGGGGGATAAATAACTTGTCACCCCCCCTCCCCACACTCCACTCTTTCTCTCCATGTGGAAGGAGCGAGTGTGTGTTTGTGTTTCAGCTCAGGAATGCCAAAGGGTTTGGAGAAGAAGGAGGGGAAAGGGGGATTTTGTTATGTTGTACATACCCTAAAGTTAAATTACTGGAACTGTTCAGGGAATCGTCACTCTGTATCTGTGGTGCTCTCCTGCAGTGTAGGCTTATGGCATGTGTCTTACAGCTCATACTGAAACCACGGCTATGAAAGCCATGATGACATCGGGCAATTTCTGAACATCAGGCAATATTCTACCAGGGATGTCCCAAGGTGTGTTTTTTTATGGTCTGGGGATGGATAACACCACTACCTGCCAGGGTGTTACCACACCATGTGTGAGACTGGGGTCCTTGGGCAAGACTACATTGACCTAACCCTACACTGGCCTACCTGTAATGCAATTAACCTTGTAAGTCATTCAGGATAAGAATGTCGCTAAATGCCACAAATGTAAATGTCTCCTGCACATCCCAGTCATGGTAATCTGTATGCAAGAATAGAAAAACTTAAACAAGAATCCACCCTTTATTTATTTCATTTTCCAAATCATTTTCCAAATCAAAGTAAAATATGGAATTTCAGTTACAAGCTTCAAATGTCTGTGTTTAATCTAGAACTGCCAAAAATATGAATGCATAAAATATGATCGCCATAAGCTTTGCGCTAACAAACTAATAGAGTCCTGCAGGGAAGCTATCACAAGCTAGCATGGTTGTAAAGGTGTTTTCTACCTTACCTATGGCCTGCTCTGAAGGCCTAGCTCTAACAGTCATGCTTCCCCACTGCCTGCTCCACATGTAGAAGGCCCCAAAAAAATACAATTCTCCACTAATTTTTCTGTCCTTGTTTGTTGTTAACATCCACACACTACACAATCTGCGCTGAATGAAACACCACACACTTTCAGAAATGCACGGCCAACCAAGAACTCCAATCCTCAAAACCTTGCTGGAGTTTCTCACAAACTGCTACACTGAAAGAGCAAGCGGGAGTTTCTCGCATACTACATGTAAACAAACATGCCGGATGAGAGCAAAGCCATTGCTGTGCTTGTGATGAGTGCTTTCTGCTTAGACCCAGCCAAGAAAAGGATGTGGAGGAAGGACACAAAACACATTATTAAGGCACTCATCCTGTTACCACAACTCCACAAGTTTATCCTCTTTCTGAGTTGTCAACTTTGCTCACAATTTAGCCGCCATGCTTTCTTCCTTCACACACACTGCTAAGTTCCATTTAGCTGGGCCATCATGGATTGACGATCTTTTTAGGCATGACATCAATGTTGCGTTTCACACCAATGAATCTGCGTCCACTGCAGACTACAGGATACTGAGTTATAAATATTGAACATGCTTACAATTTACAATTCACAATCAGAGTGGCCCTGAATGCCCCAGGAAACAATTGGAGGACTAAAGATTGGATTATAGACACCCCACACTACAGGATAATCTGGGAAGGTAATCGTTTAGGATCAACCAGATATCAATAGACATTTTGCAGTTGTCGGGAAGAGCAAAATGACCCTGACTATCCTGTTATGTGGGCATTAGACATGTGCATAGTTAAAAATACTGCATGAATTACATTTACATTTACATAAAAATATCAACAGCAAGTTCCACAAAACAAGACTGTATACAAAACTGCAACTTTTCATTCAATTCAAATCCTAAAAAATAGCCCCCTTTTTTACTTACTAATGCAGTATGTGGGTACAGATTGAAAGTTTAGTATCTGTACATCTGACTCAGTATCTTCATTCCAACTAATGTATTTTTTCCACACTTTTCTACATTTTGGCTCTCTATAAACATCATTTACAAACCTCCACATAATGAAATATTCTCTAGCAATCAAAGGTTTGTCCTAGTACCATCCACACCAGGAGTCAAACCTTACCTTGTTTTAAGCGTAAATAGGTGAGAAAACTAAAGTGCCGTCAGACTAATAGAAAGGCCTGTTTGCCCAGCCGTTAAGTGATTCAGGACTTGACTCTCCCAGCTGAAAGCAGTTGAATTCATGTTGTTCTTTGGGCACTCATAGCTTGGCTGGGAAAGGCCTGGGTAGTTGAACGCTGTAACTCTAGACTTTGTGGAGAAGCACTGAAAGCTGATCTTTCACTGCTCCTGACCTGGCTACGACTGAGATAGCAACAAGCCAAGTTCAGTAAAACCTCTCTTACAGAGCAGAACATGCTACACCCACACAAAATAGCTTGGACTGTCCTGCTGTTAACTTTAAAAAGTGATTTCCATTGTTCCAGTTGTTATGTGGTTTTAATCCAGTATGAATCTGCAGTGTGTGTAGCCTTTTATAATCTGACTGTAATAAAATTAGATTTTACAGTCTGACAGTAATAACTATGGAGACATTTATATCCATTATGAATGTGCACTATATGTAGTGTTCACAGTCTGACAGTAGTAATTGTAAAATATTTTTAGTCCAGTATGAATCTGCAGTGTTTAGTTTTTACAGTCTGATGATAATTACTGTGGAATGAGTTTAATCCGGTATGAATCTGCAGTGTTTTAGTGTTTACACTCTGATGTTAATAAGTGTGGACTGATTTTGATCCGGGATGAATCTGCAGTAGTTGTAATTTTTACAGTCTGACAGCAATAACTGTGGCGTGGTTTTAATGCAGTATGAATCTGCAGTGGGTTTAGTGTTTACAGTCTGACAGTAATAATTATGGTGTGGTTTTAATCCAGTATGAATCTGCAGTAGTCTGACAGTAATAACTGTGGTGTGGTTTTAATCCAGTATGAATCTGCAGTAGTCTGACAGTAATAATTGTGGTGTGGTTTTAATCCAGTATGAATCTGCAGTAGTCTGACAGTAATAACCGTGGCGTGGTTTTGATCCAGTATGAATCTGCAGTAGTCTGACAGTAATAACTGTGGTGTGGTTTTGATCCAGTATGAATCTGCTGTGTGTTTAGTGTTTACAGTCTTACAGTAATAATTGTGGTGTGGTTTTAATCCAGTATGGAGGATGGAAGATGGAGGAAATAGTCTTCAGTATTTCACTGAATCCGGAGAGTATTAGTAATAATAGTCCAGTTCCCATCCACTTTATGCTTATAGAATAACAAAACCTGCTAATACACTTAACAGTGTTGTGTATTGATATAGAATGTGTCCTGTGGTGTTCTGTTCTATCGGCAATGCTTTTCTATAGAGACTATACAAGCTGTGTGCGTGCAACTGAACGGCTGTGTCAGCAATGAAGACACAACATTCTGTGAGTAGGAAGGTTCAGTCTTTTGGCTGGTAGCTGAGGTATGTAAATGCACCACATTCTCATACGCTTGGGTAATGACTAGCACACCGTGGTGCAGTGTGAAATGGCTGTGGCAGGCTGTAAACGTGTGCAGGGGCATTAACGATGGTAATTGAGAGAAAATTGCAGAGTTAGAGGTTTTCGCTCTGAGTGCTGCTGCACTGCGGTGCTGGCATGAGAACATGATTTACCCAGCAAAGTCATCCAAACCAACACCCTCAGGTTTGTTTTTGTGTCTTTGTGTGTTGTTCACATGTGTTCCTGAATGAGTTTCAAACTCTAAAATTCTTGTCATAATTTTTTTACTGAAAGCACTATTTTATTACTATAAGCATCTTATTATGATATCCTTTCATGCAATAAGTAACACCTTTACTTATCACATACTGTATTTTCAACAGCCTAAAATATCTTTGCTAATAAACACATATCAACGTAACATTTTTATTTTTTGTTTATGACTGTTGCAGACTGCATCTACAGTTTGTGTCACGCGCCCGTTTAGCCCTGCACAGGTTATACTGCCAGTGAACTCCATTTCCCAGAACTCCTCTGGTTACCACGTGACCTCTTGCTCACAGCCGGCAGCCAATCCCAGATCAGCCTCACCTGAGTATTGATTATTCTCACCTGGTGTTTTCTCTTTATGAACTGTTCTGTTTAACTTGGTCTTCACAAAGTAGTGGTTATGTTTTGCCAGTACTTACCGAGCCTTGTTTGCTCTGTCTGATATTTTGTTTTTTGTCTGACCCTCAGCTCTGTTTTTTGACTTTGACTCTGGATTTTCCCTAGCCACTTCTGTCATTAGCCACTTTCTGACCTCTTGCTTGTGTTTTGACTTCTGCTCTGGATTGTATCCTTTTTAAACCTTTTTAAGCCTCTCTGCGAACGTCCTATTTTGCCCGACCCTAACAGTTTGTCAGTTTGAGCTCAAGTTAAAAAGTAAAATCTCCTCTATTCCTTCCAGTGCTCCTGAAGCCAGTTTATTACGTTTTTGGCCATGAAATTTCATATTCGGAATTCTACTCAAGTTAAATCAAGCACAGTTTTTTTATTGTCATTCTTCAATATAACTTTCATACATTGGAGCAAAATCTCATTCTACAGGCCTCATGGTGCAACACACAAAAGCAGCACATTGTACAGGCCTACACAGAGCGCAGATACACCACAGCATCTCTTTCTGTGCCCCTGTAGAGTGTAATGAAGGTGATGGGCGGGGGACTTTTGCTCTCTTCATCCTAAATCATCCTAAATTCTCTCAACATCCTCCGGGTATTTGGTCCCCAGAAAGAACAAAATACACACACACACATACATACACACAAGCCTCTAACGTGTACCCCACAGCAGCTTTCACAAGCAGCAACCTGAGAGCTATGAGAACCTCGTATAAAAGCACTCCAATAAAGAATTAGATTAAATCCCCTTTCTCTTTCCCTCTTGGTTTACCTCTCACACATTAGAGTTCTCTCTCACTCTCTGTTCCTTCTCTCTCTTTCTTTCTCACTGTCTCGCATATTACATCTCTGACTACTCCACTGCATGCACAACAGCTTATTAACCAACATTTTCTAAATCTAAATCTAATACATTCCAGGTCTATATCCCAGGGGTATATCAGTTTAAACAATGGGAGGACATGGGAAAAAGCAGGGCCTCCACTGATTGCTGAGATTTGATGGTGAAAACAAGACCATGTTGACGTGTGAAGATGATCTAAGATATGAGGGGCTGTTTAACCAGACTCGCCCTGCCAGCATGGTGGAGTTCAAGAGGGAGGAAGACCCACATGAGAAATTAAAGTCAAGCCGGAAAGGCTTCAGAGCTCTTTCTCTCTGGTTTACAGACATAGTAGACCCCCTGCTTTGCTTGGAGGGGCTTGGTCTTGTACACTTTCGATACAAAACTGTCCTGACTAAGAGAAAACACTTCATCAGCATAGTGGCTAACACCAAGGTGAGAAATGCAGGGTTCCTGGGGGATTTGGAACCCACTAATTGACCTCTGTCTCAAAATCAAACTGTTTCCAACCCAAGACAAGAATGCAAGATCTTGATGCGTGGAAGACCAACCCAACAAGAAAAGAGCATTTCCTGAAGAAGAATTGTTAAACCAAGCACTTTGCTTCTCTTTGGGCAAATATTAACACTGCTATGGCGAGTGATTTAGCAGCCAGCCAACATTGGAGTATCTAGCCACTATGGGACCCAACGAACAACATTAATACAACCAGAATTACAATCACCATGGCAGCATTAACATGCCTGCATTGTTGAGTATTGACTGCGTATTGATATATATATATATATTGATTTGCTATGAGATTGATTGATATTGATTTTGTATTCTTTTCATATTTTCATTCCTCCATGTGGTGTTTTCTCACTACATTACTCAGTACATCTGCATTACATTGCACATCTGCATCATAAAAACCAGCCACATTAGTAGATAAAGAAATCCACTAATGTAATGGTTCGTCCTGTACTCTGTGTTGTGTCGTTCTTGGGTAGTTATCCCTTATAAAAGAGGTCTGTGATCTCAGTGGGATTAACCTGGTTAAATAAAGGTTAAATAAAAAATAAATTAAATACTTAACCTACACAACTTGCCTAGGGTCCCCCACCCCACCCCGTCTGGGTCTAATAATCTTCAGTAATTTCTGTTTTGCAATTGGAAGGCATAACATCATCTAGAAAATGAATAATATTTAAATTCTTTATTTTGTCAAGTAAGTATTTAGTTTCAGTTTACTTCTTTGCACATGCACAGCCTGAGAAGAATGAAAGAACTCAGAGTAAGTGAATTGCAGTGAAACTAAACTAAAATCCAGCTCTCCTAATCAAAGTTCTTCACCTGATTTTCTTAATCCAATCTAAGAAATCTGAGTATTGGAATACTACACTTGTTAAGCTCATGTAAATGCACTCTGTGAGATATTTTAATATTTACAATCAGGTTGACACCCCGTTTAAAAGAACTAAGTATAATACATACTATGCATTCTAAATTCACTGCATACACTGGCATGTACATACGCTCGTATCACATAGCCCACCAAGACAGGAATACATGTAAGCATGTGTGGGTGTATTGTGATCCACTACTGGGTCCTGGCTTGTATTCCTTGACCTGTAGGGAAGCGTGTCGTATTTCAGCTGGGCTGTTCTGGGATAAAGCCGCATATTGTGATGGCTAATCCACTGAAACAATCACGATTCACACAACTGTGGGAGTCCCTCAGCCGTCCACAGCAGGCTCAAACACACCTCTTCACTGTAAGCCCCTAACAAACACACTATTCATTCAACACACCTGCTAAGCGCACTGAACAAAAAATGTGCAGCGTCCAATTCAAATGACCGGTCGCAATATTCTGAGAAAGTTCCATGTTTCTTCATTATTTCTGATACGTCCATCAAATTTTCAGTTCAGACTACCTGATCTCAGTAGCACTTAGCAGACACATAGTGTAGTACCCTTTAAACGTTTTTCATTCAGAATGAACTGGCTTGACAAAATAAGGCTTTACAAGACGTTCAGTGCAGACATTTAGTCCAAAAGTCTATGAGTTGCACAGACTAATTGACTGGTTGACCTACTGTTTAGCGATAGCGCTTTAAGTTTGGTATCGACTAGTTGGTAATGTGGCACTAACAACATGGATGCCTCAGAGAAGATGACAGATGAAAAGGCTGATGATTTCTGGGTTCGTATCTCCTGTTTCTTGAAACTGGATACAAATAATTTGCAAGATGGCTTTATTTATGACCTCATCAGCGACTGAATTGGCTTTCATCACATAACTGGCAACTCTGTCATGTAATCCCTAAACATCGCTAGTAAAATGTTTCTATTGTGTGTTCTTTTCAAATTTAATAGATATATTTGCTATATGAATTCTATAATCAGTATATCAGTTTAAATGAAAAGTAGAATTTTTTTAACTTTTTAATTTTTTTAGAATTTTAGAAGTTCTTAGTTTTAGTATGTACCTCTTTTGCTTTAATAACTCAATGCACTCAAGCTGGCACAGACTCCACAAATCTGCGCAAAAGTTTCGATGAGCAGATGAAATCCTCATCTAAACATAAGATTCAGTGGAAGAAACTGAGTATCAAAAGTGGTAGTGACCTTATATATAATGGTTTAGTATTGTTTAGAAATAGTTTAGAATCTTCAATAATTCTTTTTTAATTTTCGTTTTAAACTTTTCTAAATTCCTAAAAGACCTGTTGTCAGTTTCTAAGTTAAAAATTTTAAAGTGGCCTGAGATGCTTGGATCCCACTGTACTGTAGATGCTTAAGAATTGACAAAATATGCATTTTGGCCAATATGTAATGAACAAAAAACTCATTCTGGATATAATGATTGCATGAATCAAACCAGGGAAATCTTTCAGTCACTTGACAGCAAATGGAGCTGATTATGCTAACGCTAGCTTAATAGGCTAATAACTTTGCTCAAACACACCACAGAACCGGTTAGATTCTGTCTTTCTGTCATTCCACCACCCACCACTCGACTTCACTGTCTCAGTTGTTAGTCTATCTGTAGGTTTCTCTCCATGCTTACATTTAATAGAGAGTTAGTGAGTCGCAATCAAACCACAGACATTATAAAGGAGCTAAAACCAGAGAGGAGGAATCGATTCCAAAATAGTTTTGGACTCCAACCGTCTGGGAGTTGGGATGGACTGTTTGCCAATGACTGGAAGTCAAAATGAAGTGACTGTTCTGCTTCTGTTTGTTTTTTCATCGTTACCAGCTCGAGGAACAATTTTGACAGAGGCATGTGTGATGTAAAGAGTTTGAGTTGCTTGAGTTTATTGACCCGATTATATGATATACCAATGCTGATCACCAGCCACTCCAAGCACAAACTCCATGTAGGCACACTACATAATTGTACATTTGGAGACTGTATAAATTATAAGGTGACTGAATGTCCCCTTTTTACAGGGACATTCCCCATTTTTGGTGGGCTGTCCCCGACTGGAGCTGTCCCTGGAAATGTCCCCATTATTAACTGTGAATAAAAACTCAATGGAAAGTCCTAAGAAAGACCTGGCAGCAGAGTCGACTCTTCCACTCTGTGTTTTTTCACTGTAATTGGTTGAGGGATATTTTGACAGAGGCGTGTGTAATGCAGGAAAGAGTTTGAGTAGCGTGAGTTTGTTTAATTCCCAGATTATATAATGTGCCAATACTGTTCACCAGCTGCTGAAAGTACAAACTGTAGACTGTAGTCCATCTGTTTCTCTGTGCACATTGTTATCCCCTTTCACCCTGTTCTTTAATGGTCAGGACCCCCACAGGATCACCACAGAGTAGGTATTAATTGGGTGGTGGATCATTCTCAGCACTGAAGTGACACTGAGGTAGTGGTGGTATGTTAAGTGTGTGTTGCGCTGGTAGAGGGATCAAACACAGTGGTGCCAAGAAGCGTTATGTTACAGAGGAGTTGCTGTAAAACAGTCAGGAAGTTTGTTTCAGGGAAAAATATATGGGAAGGAGAATATTGTGTTTGTACAGGTTATGGGTGGTTTGCGAGTGTAGTTATCCATACAAGTTCCAAAAGAATCTTTAAAACCAAAAGCTCTCATTTACATCTTTACTTTTAGTTTTGATATTATAATAAAAAGCCTTTACTGACATGTTTACTTTTACTTTTGATATTTCAGTTCAATTTACCATGAACTGCTTTCATACTTTCAGTCACTTTCACTTTCTTGCAAGCACTTTCCTCGAAGAACATTTCTGTTTTAACTAAAGTAAAGGCTTTCAGTATTTTTGCCAAGAACAAGAGTGGAGAAGCCCTATCCAGAGCCAGATTCCAAGTCTGGCAGGCTGTTTGGAAGAGAGAGAAGGAAGGAGAGAGGGAGCGGTTTGAGGGAGAGAATGCTGGAATGGACAGAGTGAGTGACTGAATTCCCTTTGGAGTGATGGCCCACTCTTTCTTTTACTACTACTGTTTTGTTTATGAAGTACATGGATGCTCATCATGCCTATGAAATCTGGTCAAAATGGATTCATTTCTCATAAACTTCTTTTTTTTATTAAAATGAACAAATATCCTGCTAATACTTATTATTAAAAACTTACTATGTCATGACAAGAAAACCTGCCCATGATGTGCTGTGTCTTTGAAGTCTGGTCGTCTGGTTGCGTTAACAGTTTTAACTGATATCACGTCATTCTGTTCTAGTTTTGTTCAAGATACCAACTTCATATTTAGTACAACTGTTAATTGAAATATGCAATTTTTATTTGTATAAATTATAGATTGAGCTTTTTCCAGGGATGGCCCGCATTTTTTGGTGGGTTTTATAGTATAGTTTGCCAGACAGAAACATTATTATTATTATTATTTTTAGAATATAGAATTAAGTTTAGATTTGCTTCATAACATTGCATTTACAGTCTGAAATGCCATGCTGAATTGTGCTGTTGTAGTTAAAAGAAAAAAGCAGGTTGGTAATAACAACACATTTTCCACAATGAATCAATAAACTGAATGAAGACACAAGCCTAAAGTCTGGCAAATCTACTGGCCATAAATGTTTCTGTCAGCGCAACTAACAGATCTGCCAGCTAACAGATCTGCCAGCAGTCCAGACCACCTGAGTCAGGCCCATGTCCAGGCACGTCTGTTTCTCTGAGGCGTAACAGATGCCCAGCATGAAATAACCGCCCCCAACCCATCCTGCACAGGGCAATAATGAGAACAAGCACATGTGTAAGGCAGCCTTGATGATTATTATAGATGATTATTTTGCAACAATTATTCAGTTATATTTTGAGACATTTTATACAGGGGGAACTTGTTCTACACTGGCAGCAGCTAGACAGAGTGTTGAGTAAAAGGCAGATACATAATTACATACATGGTGGATGTATGGTGAGTATGAGAATAAATTAGATGATAGAAGAGGAAAACAAAAAAAAGAAAGAATGAGGGGGTGCGAAAGTCAGAGAGTGAAAGAGTGTGACCCCTGCGGGGACAAATACAGAGAAGTAGTCGAGGTTGACAATAGCAGAAATTACTTACAAAGTACCAAAACATAAGGCTGAAAGATACCAAAAAATATTATGGCATATCTTTGTTATAGTTAGTTTAAAGATAAGGAATTGTGGCCATGTTTGTTGTAGATTATTTATTTATTTATTTATTTACTGCTCTAGTGCACTACTATGTGCAATACCTAAATTCACCATGCATAGCAGAATCTGTTTATTATCACCATGTGCAATGTTTCCTCTGATCTTAGTCTTCTGGATTTAAAATTTTAGTATTTTGTTTATATTTTCTGTATTTTTTGTATATATAGATCTTATTTATTATTTGTATATTTCCAGACACTTCTGTTCTTTCCTCTGTGCTGCTGTAACATTGTAAATTTCCCCACTGTGGGATTAATAAAGGACTATCTTATCTTATCTTATCTTATCTTATCTTATCTTATCTTATCTTATCTATTTATTTATTTATTTATTTATTTGAGGCTTTGTTCGTCCAGGACTTTTATTTTGAAGGGCAGGGTTTTTGGGCTTCATTCTAACAGTAAATAGGCTGAGCTAACCTGTAACTACACCGAGAGCCATCGTTTTTTTTCCCCCTCTGTATTCTGTTTACCGAGCTCCAGTAAAGCTGAGTTATGGACCAGACCTTCAACTTGTCTATATTCCTCAGTGGGGTCACCCCGCTTCCACACACACACACACACACACACACACACACACACAATATTATCAATATGTGTTCTTTATTATTCAGTATTGATAATTAATAACTCATTATAACAATTATGATTATTGAGTACAAATATACTAATAATTATGCTACTTTTTGTACCCTGATTTATTTGTAGTCATTTTGAACTTGCTAGCTAGGTTTCCCCCTTATGCCAGCTTACTACCAAGCTGAGATTGTGAAGTACCTGCTTTTTCAGAGGCACATGAACAGTACCTGTTCAAACTGCCCCTAGTGCCATGTCAGTGGAGATCAACATGCCTGGAGGAGAACACTAACTGCCAATTCTGCATTCCGGGATGGATGCCATTGCCAGGGGTGATCTCTTGATGATAGGGCTAACGCCAAGATGGCACTTACATCTACTTTGAAACAATCAAACTTGTTCTGAGATAATTCATCAAATGTTTTTTATTTTTTACAGTAATTTTCTGTAATGTTTATTTTTTTTACAGTAATTTTAAAAGAGAATGTGGTTAGCTAGTTGACTCTCCTGCCAAAGTCTAGCAAGTAAAACATGTACACTGCGACCTAGTGTACCGAAGTAGCAAGTGTTCAAACCTTTTTACTATCAAAATGTTCAATTTATTGTGTTGCCCAGGTCTACTAACAATTACCAAGCTAATATTCTAAATGAAGTTTTTGTCCTGATCAATTTTGGATTTTATTGATTGTGATGTATTTTTTTTAACTTAGAGAGATGCAGATTTTACAATATGAAATATAGTGGTAAACGTAGTCAAAATATCACAAAATTAAAGTAAAATCTATTAGGGCTGCATAATCATATCAGAAGCATCATGGTTTCAGCACATATTATAAACAATACCAGCTCAAATAGAGAAATAAAAATGTGTAACTGTTACCTTTTTAAAAACGTGTATATCGAAAATAGTTACAAATGGATATACAACATTTTGGAAACTTGTTTAGGTATCAGTATCAGCAGATATGTACATGGTAAAACACTGGATATTGGTATTCAGTTCCCATGTATGTGAGTAGAGAATACTGTAACACACTGGCAACATGTCTGTTGTATGGACTGGCACTTGCTAATTCCAGATTTCAGTTTAAATGTAAAGGAAGTGTGCTACTCATTCATCAGACGAAGCATGTAAGTGGTGTTCTGTTTTGTCAGGTCAAAAGGTGAGCAGCTTGAGGCCTGTGTGTGCGTGTCATGACCTTTTCACTACAGCCTGACTAATGGCTTTCTACTACACCCAAGTGCCTGTATAGGTTTACTGTCTCTTTTGTAGAGATGTTTAGGGTTAGTGCAAACTGTTTTACACAGCGTTTATCAGCAGAGACATCCAGCACGCATGCACACACACATTCTCTCCCCCAGCCATTCTCTTACACACACACACACTGATGTGGAGATAACAGCTGTAATGGCCACGTGCAAACCCCCATAGAGTTTGTCCAGTCCTAGAAGTTATTCGAGCTGTTTGGGGAGAAAGGTTGTAATCACTCAACAGCTTGTCACACACACCAACTCACACATACACACACCTCCAACCCTGCAAACACATGCGGTTGGCTGATTCCCTGTCATTTCAAATAGTGGTGTTGATTTAGTTTTCACACAATTCAGATTTCTTATAAAAAGTATGGTGAATGTGCTGATTTGAGGGGAGGAACTGCATAGTGGTTTAAAAGCACTTTCTTCCACTCATCTATTTCCAGGTAAAGTTTTTTTTTTTACCAGCAGAAACATATATTTAAAGGAGCAATATGTTAGATTTGTGGTTTAAAACATCACAACATTAACTTAAACTAACAAAAGAATGTGAAGAAATAACACTTTTGACAGTGTTTCAGAGGCATCTATGTGTCATGTTGCAGAAATATCTACAGAAATTAGCATGCTAACCAGCTAGCCCCAGCCTGTTCTGTCTTGTAATACCACTTTGTACTTCCGGAGGTGATAGTGAGTCGCTGTAGTATCGAGTTTAATCAGTTCAACATGAGAAGATGAGGAAATGACTACTAACTTCTTGTCAATCATGTTGAAGGTTCTGCTCATGGTTACTTTGGCAAGCATTCATTATACTGGCTGCTGCCCGCTCTTGGCACGCTGCCCATTGTTTTTACCACAACTGTCAAGAAGACTGGCAAGTAAACAGATGTTAATTGCTAACACTGCGAAGGAGGGACTGTGCATTTGCTACAATAAGGGTAGACACCACAACTTCCTGGTGATGTGATGTCCGCTAATGGTTGGAATATGAAAATGATAGATTGTGTCATCGTACATATTATGTATTAACTCAGTGTTTAAAAATAGACAACAATAACATCAATTTTTGCCTTTGAGAGTGTATTTGGTCAACAAAGAGTGCGTAATTCATTGAGTATAGTAACTGATTGTAACACTACAGAACTGTAACGCATCAGTGCATTGTTACATCCCTTAGATATCAGCTGTGTACCCACTCCTATGTGTGAGGGTCCTTTATTTAAGGGACCGGGCTAAGACGAACTGGCATTAGGTCATGCTGAGTGAGCTCTGAAATGACAGAGGCTGAGGCTGTTTGCCACTAGAACAGAGCTCTGTCTCTCTTTCTGTCTATCTTTCTCTTTCACATATACTCACACAGTTTTCACTTTCTATTTCCTTTCAATTTCAACGTTTTGACTGCCCATTTGTAACTTGCACTAAAACAGAAGCTCAGAATTTATATTTCCAGTTTTGAAGGTTTGGTGAAACACATTATTGATTGTATGTTTCATTGGCCCTGTGGTTCTTGCGCCTTACGTTTTTTTTTTTTTTATCATGCACCTTTTCACACACCTACACATTTCCTGGTTGTTGTCATTACATTTAGCTTTTTGGGGCGACAGCATTTGCATATTTGAGGATACAGTGGGTCCACGACGTGGGTACCCTCCAATTAACCTCTTAGAGACCCCCTATTGTCTCAAAATCAAAATTATGGAGGGTCCCTAAAAAACCTTGTGATGACATTATGCTACCATGCCACCTACAGATGCTCCCATTCAAATTCAGGGAAAGGTCGTTTAGCCTTCGGCAAGCTTTTGTCTTTGGTATTCATAACTTGCTACGAATGCAGCACTGGTCTGCCTCAGGTTGGCGATGTAACAAATTGGTTCACCTAGTTGGTCCTTCATAGCCTAGCAACTTTAACTAAGCCCAGGAAACCTCTGAAATACTGAAAACTCTGAAAAGAATCTGAAAACTTGCCCAGTTTTCCAAGACATTGGGTGAAAAGACTGAATTGTTACTGATTTCTTAAACTGAAAGCAAAAGAGGAGACATGCAGGACCTCAATTAATTCATTGTCATACTAGAAAAGAGCAAACTAGCTGCTATGGAAAATATTTTTTTTTCTGTTGGACACTTCAAGATTTAACCCTGTTTGTTTCCAACCTTAAAACTGAACAATGAACTAAGAGTGTTACTACAAAATATACAGAGTTTAAACACAACGTGGACAATGATTTTATTCAATAACAATTGACAACAAATGAAAGTGAACTCAAAAGGCCTTCTCTGAAAAGCTGGAAATAGTAAAAATGAGGAAATCATTCTTTGAGTAGGTGCATCCAAATGTTTGACTTATGATATATAATATTAACAAACATATCAACAAAAACATTATGAGATACTCATCAACGAGTCACTTACGCCAGGGTTTCTCAACCTGTGGGCTGCATGAAGCACCCTCTAGTAGTCCAGAGGCCCATCCTCAAGGGGAATGGCAGTAGTCTGTCTCTCTCTCTCTCTCTCTCT
>CM067475.1:38037454-38049383 GCA_034552555.1 Semaprochilodus insignis | reverse complement strand
ATATAGTATAAAGTATAAAGTGTGTATATATACATATATACAGTATATGAAGTAAATCAAGAGATCAGTCGTGTTCAAATTACAACCATTGTATATCAATTAATAGAAACTCACAAACAAAAACATATCACAAAAGTAACTTAAGGCAAACTAAACATCATCAGTTTAGAAATCTGCATTCAAAGGCAAAACCACTTGGCAACTCAAGGCAGATCACTACACACATTAGAATTCCAGAGTCAGATAAACACAAAGCAATTACAGCCTATAAAGACGAAAGCCTTTTAGCTCACCAGATGAAATGAGGGACAGGTTGTTTGTATTGTAAGATACTGAAGATTTCTGGGTTAGATCTTTGACAGAGTTGAAAGGGAATTCCTCCAATTGCTCAAAATGTCTATATAACTACAGTACAACCCAGACTACATCAAATATAGACTTGCACAGGGAGGGGAGGTGATGATGCTAACCCAAAAGCCCAGTGTGTGGAGTGAGGTTTGACTCATTCAAATGATGCACTAAAACCATAACACCACAGTCCAAGTGTGCCCTGACAGCTAGCTACCTCCTAGCCAGACATGCTGCACAGAGTAAGAGGGGACTGCTGAGGAATTAGTGCTGCTGGCTGCCATAGATATATGCTGCAAGACGAGTCAACTCATGTTAGCCCTTGGGCAATAAAAGACAAAAAGTTGAGTGTTTTTTTTTTTTGTGTGGGCCATAAGACTTTCTAGTGCTAAACAGGAGGGCCGCCAGGTTGGAAAGGCTGGGAACCCCTGGTTTACACCACAGTGCAAATGTCTGAACAGTATCCACTAGACTGAGCAGAGTGCAATCAGCAGCGAAGTGAGAAGATCCTGAGAGAGTCGTGCCGTCAGGAATGTGATTGTGCTTGTCTTTTAGCGTGCAGCTGCTTGTAGATCAGTCAGCGTAATTGGCTGCTCATGATGTCTAGTGCCTAAGGGGGGAAACGGCTTTTAAAAGCGGGTGGTCAGTGTTTGGATGCTCACTCTATTTAGGCTACAACACACCTGTGTTCAAAAGCAGCTTATCGAAAATGGCTTGAAGGGCTAGACAGACACCATGCAGTCCGCCAGAACTTTGAGTAATACAGTCTGCTAGAGTGGTTTTCCACAAGCACGTACACGTGAACATGTCGGTGTCTGATACATATCCCTGTCATTCCTGTAGTTATACTCACTGCCTGATTCGGTGATTCAAGGTATTCAAGGTATTCTAAGACAAGGTTCTACCCGAAAACATTTTAATAGTAAAAATATAACACATATTATTATGTGTACATATTATTTAATATTATCTATTACCGTTTTCTGATCCTGTTTCCTGGCTATGAGATTCTCTACTTCGAAAAGTTCCAGGGCTAGAGTTAACTGCTGATACCCAGTAACTTTATCTTGACTGTTTTATTGCAGCGAGTCATGCTGAAGAAAGCTGATGTTCCAAATTTATTTTCAGTTCCATGTACTCAAGCTACACTTAACATGAAGCTCAATATGGAGAAGGTGAAGAGCTGTACGGTAGGTAAAGCTAGCACTACAGTGAGAACAGCAGAGAGAACAGACAGACAGCTTCTTAGCTAATCTTTCTCTCCTTCTTTCTCTTTTGAAAACAAAAAAAAATATGTATTTTTGGCATTTAAGCCTCATCATTGGGTTACTTGTCAGTCATCCAACTGCACTGCCCTATCCCCCAAATAAAGCTGTGCTCACACAACGTGACTTGTTTGGAATAAGTCAGACCAGAGCTCTATGGCACTGTGTTTTATTTCTCAAAACACTTGGAGAAAAACTTGAAAATCTAGTTAAGAATATAATCCACAATATTCAATATAACGATATTCCTGACGAGAAAGCTGTGCACGCGCTGTGCCTGCCTGGGCATGTTCTGTGAGCGGTCCAACCAGAATGAGGGAAGGGCTTGGAGTTTGGACTTAACGTTAGTTCAGGACTGAAGTAAGTAGCTAGATATCTAGCTAGCTAGCTTAATGTTTCCACCGTAAAGGCAAGACCGAACACGATGTGAAAAACTACATGAAACTGCGTAAAAAAGAGCTAATGAATAAAAGAGCTAAACTCGCGGGGCGCGCCGGCTCTTATTGGTTATTTTTTGTAGTTAAGCCAAATTGTGCTACAACTGTTGAGCTGTTGCTGTCCATGATGCCTACCACTTTGTGAAAACTAGCTAACGTTAGCTAAATGAAAATGGACAATTTCTCTACCTCATTCTGAAACTTCTTGTATGTATGTATGTATTAATTAATATATGCATATGTGTTTATACCGTCTCTGGTCTGTAGCACATGGTTAAAAATGACTCGTCTTTGAAAACAGTAAGCATAGAGGTGTAGAGAATAGCTATCCTGCAATTTCTTAGAATTTGAATTCTAAGTCTGTGTGAGATTATATTACTTGAAACAATAAGTTATGTGAACAGAAGTACTGAGAATTCAGAAAGGTTATTTTCCTCAACACACTTAAATAGGTTTGGTGCAATTGAGTTGCACTTGATTTTTTGAGTTTACGTAACCTTTTGGCAAAACGTTCTGTGTACTTAAAAACTGATTGCAGAATGTTGACTTATTTTTTTGCTGTTGATGTTGCCTTGGATTTTTTACAGTGAGGGCTGAATTTTGCAGAAATAAGAAAGTGAAATTCTGCTTTTACTAGGTAGATGAAACTGACAAGTAAAAAAAAGGGGGCTGACCAGTTGGACAGTATTTTGGTCTCAGTATGGAAATCTGCGTTCATTGGCAGGTTCACCAGATGAAATGAGGGACAGGTTGTGTGTATTGTAAGATACTGAAGATTTCTGGGCTAGATCTTTGACAGAGTTTAAGGGGGAATGTTACTAATTGTTCAAAACATGTATTAAATGAAATGATTAAAATGTAAACAAAACATTCAGAGTGTTCTGGTGTGAACTGTCAGAACTGATGATGATGCTGGTGATGAAGGTGGTAAGAATGGTAACTTCACTTCACATTCATGAATGTTTAAATCAGCATTACTAAAGACTACATGTTTTACATGATATTAATAATAGAGTACTATGTCATTTATTTGAGAGAGAGAGAGAGAGAGATTTCAAAATAAAAGTCTCCATTTATTATTTTCCATGCTATTAATTATAGCTATTATTTTCCGTGAAATGTCTCATGGACCAGCAAAATAAAAATGACCTAGTTTAACCACTTTGGACAGAAGGATCTTTGGAACTTCTTGTCTAGACTTTCAGCTTATTTTGCACTTTGATATTCCTTCTCCTTTCTACTCTTTGTCTTCTTTAATTTTGCATTGGGGAAAAAAAGGTAATTCAAACAGCCCAGACACTGTTTAGGAAAACTATTAATGTTTAAGTCTCTTGGGGTTAAATGCCCATCTGTAGAGGCTTTAGATTTAGTGATGTTCTTCTTCACTTATGGTATTGGAGAAGCACATGTATAATTATACTAACTTAATACACTTAAAAAAAACATTTAAATTAAAATTATTTAAAATAATCTTAGGTACTTTATGTCCAAAGGGAATATAATATGCCTGTCCAGAAACGAGGCATTTCACTGAAAATTACAGTTTCTCAAAATAATAAATGTGGACTTTTATTTTTAAAACGTCTCTCAGTGAAAGGACATAGTACTTCATATTAATATCATGTACAGCATGTAGACTTTATGAATGTTGATTTAAATCATGAATGTGTTATGAAGTGTTTATGTAAGATGTTATGAATGTGTTACGCAGACACCCGCAACAACCAGGCGTTTAAAGTGTCAGCATTACATATATAATCTCAGAAGACAGGTGTAAGGTCGCTGGTGGTTTTGGGTAGTTAATATAATGGCTCTATTTGTGTTGTAGACACCTCGACCCCTGTTTCCTTTCACCACCACTGTAAAGAGACTACACGTCAGTAAGCGTTTTTATGATTCACTATTTCACATCAACCACTCAATCTCAGTGATGAGTTCATGTGTTTTTACCTGTCCTCCTTTATCCTTCCTTTCCCAAGTTTTTCCGTCACACCATGATGCTGCCACTGAGGGCACTCTCAATGGTGCATTCTCAGAACATGTTTACTCATATCTCCTTACGCACTCCAGGAGTGAGTCAGAATGACTCTGCTTCACTCCTGAACAGTTCTCAGATATCAGGAGCAGGAATCTGAGGGGTCATACAGGTTCTTAATTGGCGTGGGAAATTAACACCTCTCTTTTTTACCAGTGACTCTACTACTACTGGCTTTCTCCATGAGCTCCACCTTCCTTAGAGCTGGACAATGCTTTCAACATATGGGATTATGTAATTGAGGGAGAGGAGAACTCTGAGAACATGTGTTGGAGTTTTGGGCAGCTTCTGCTTGGAACTAGAAGGCTGGGCCCCTACGTATGTGTTGGACAGTGGTAGGACTGACAGATGGAACTGAGGAACAGGGTGGAGCTGGGGTGGAGGAAGGGATTTCGCAAACATCACATCACAGGAAACGGAGGAAACATTTATAGGGTGTTAGGAGGAGGGGCTGCAGGGTTTAGTCCTCCACCTGAATTTCAGTTATTCCATAACTCTGTTAAGTAAACACATGATGCACATGGTGCACAATTTCTATTTATTTGCCGAGTTTAACATATTGGGGAAAAATATGTAATATAAATTGTGCCATACCTACAGATCAGGCCACATTTTATGTTTAACGTTTTATGTTAAACCCAGCAAATAAACAGCAGCTGTGTTAAAATGTGTAGAAGTCAGTTCTCTGTAGAGGACGTGTGAGCTCAACTAGACTTAGCTCATATGTTCCTGTACAGTTCATCAGCCGTGTCAAAACTGTCAACAGTGTGTAGTTAGTATGTTCACTGTGCTTAGGCTGGAGTCCTGGACAACACCTGTGTTCAGGACCATGGTGGGTTATGGTTTCCAATTCACCACTTTAGCAAAGATAGGCTTGAAGGGCTAAACAGACGCCACACAGTCCACCAGATCTTTGACTAGAAGTAGTCTGCCAGATCTTTAACAGATTTTAGCATTAGTCATTGTTTTACCTTATGGATTTTTCCTCTAAATCACTGTTTTTGAAACCATGGGTCACAGCTCAGTTCAGGTCATGGACATGCTTGTGCTGGGCCAACAAAAGATGTGTGTTAGCATTGTAGTGCTGGGCAAAGGAATAGTCATATCCGTATTCCTACAGAAATACCACTAATCACAAACCATCACCCAACAATAAAAAACACCCGCAACCCCAGCACATACAACACAACCCCAGCACATACAACACAACCCCAGCACATACACCACAACCCCAGCACATACAACACAACCCCAGCACATACAACACAACCCCAGCACATACAACACATGCACACACCTTAACTAGCAACAGCAGGTATATATATATATAACACAACTGTCTTTTCTAGCTGTCTCCTAAGAGCCTTTGCTTGTGGCCGCTTTGCATGGCACACCTGCATTCCTACGGCAGCTCAAGTAAGTGGCTGGACATCACAGCATGTTTGCATTGATGTCCTGTAATGTCATAACATATACCTGTACCTGAAATGTCATTAACTGTAGCCATTGGTTGACAGTAGTGCAATTATCAACCTAACTATTCCAATGCTTCCGCCCTAGGATGATGCAAAACAATAGCAAGATGGTGTACACATCAACCAGAATACTGTATTCACACAAACGCAAACAACACTGTGGCACCCGTCACTCTAAGACAAGCGTGCACTCGCCACAGGCACAACTTTTACCCTATGAAGACTACGTAGTTAAACTCAGACAGCAGAGATGTTCAAATACATACTTAAACTAAACCGTCAAGCAGCATAGGCTAAAAGCATACTGCCACTGCATGCATGGAAAACATTTATTGACCACTTATATCTTGGTTATGTGTTGACTTGATGAATTCAAGCTGTTTGCTTTGACATTTTGGCATTTAGCCAGCTGTAGCTCATATAGAAAAATGAGCACTGCAAGTGCCAAATTCAGGTATTGCTTGAGTAGTGGATCATTCTCAGCACTGCAGTGACACTGACGTGGTGGTGGTGTGTTAGTGTGTGCTGTGCTGGTGTGAGTGGATCTGACACAGCAGTGCTGCTGGAGTGTTTAAACACTGTGTCCACTCACTGTCCACTCTATTAGACACATGGTCCACCCTATAGATGTAAAGTCAGAGACAGTAGCTCATCTGCTGCTGCAGAGTTTGTGTTGGTCATCTTCTAGTCCTTCATTAGCGGTCACAGGACACAGCCCACAGGACACTGTCCCTGATCCACTCACACCAGCACAACACACACTAACACACCACCACCACCACGTTAGTGTCACTGCAGTGCTGAGAATGATCAATGTGCCTATAGGGTGTGTTTTAGTTGGCTCCCAGTTGGAGATATATTTCAAACGAGATTAATATGTTAAATATGTTCAGCACACATATTGTTTTTCATGTTATGAACTGGGCCACAAGCAGAAAATCAATAATACAGACATAATCTTCTGCTTTAGGACCCAGTTGGGTATCAGTTTTCTCACTTGACTCCAAAAGTTTAAGAATCTGGCTCTGTACGCTCTGAAATTTCATGTAACTTATAAACTAGTTTTATTTGTTTCCTATGTGCTATTTGTTGTAACCCTGACCAGGGTGGGTTGCCCTTTTAGAATTTACACTTGGATAATTCATGCTATGTAATAAAACATTAAGTGTCTTTGGATATCTGTATGTTGTAGTAACCGCACCCATCCATATTTCAGGCCAAGTTTAGAAAGTGTTTTTCTGTTCACTTCCTCTTTAAGTGAATGTTAAACTTGTGGTAATTGTTTTGAGCCAGTCACGGTCTTCCTGGTAGGAACGTAATGAACTTTGCAGGCCGTTTAACGCGTCTGCTGCTCGTCACTGCTGTTTATCTTTTCATGACCCCGAGACACACACGTGCACACACACAAATTTACTAGGGCCACACAAAGAACATGCATCTTATCAGCTAACGGCCTTGTGCAAGGCAGACAGATAAGCCCAGTTATTCAGCTGCAAGCAATAAGTGACAGACTAACAAACAAACAAACATGTTGTTCCCCATGACATTCCTACCTGTCTGCCTCTGTCTGCAAAGGTATGTCCATCTATTCCAACAGCGTGAGCTATTTGAGCTCTTTTCTCTGTACTGTAGTGTAACTCTAGTTGACATAGCCACTTGTTATTTCATGACTGGACAACTAAGACTAAGGTTTTAGAGCAGTGGTCACAAATCCTGTTCCTTGAGATTCACCTTCCTGAAAAGATCACTTTCACCCTTAAGTAAACACAACTGATCCAGATCATCAGGCCATTTGATTAGCTGGATCTGGTCAGACGTCTCCAAGGTGCGAAATATAAGAAGACCTAGGGGCCTCAGAGACCTATAATTAAGCTCATGGATCCCTGAATGTTTCGAAATCAAACTTCTGTCTGCTTGCTGAGAATAAACACATTCCGACATTATGCTGTCTTTTAGGTTAAAATAGACACTGAAGTACAAATTCAGGGAAAGATGACTATTTAGCAAGCAAGCTTCTTTCTTTGGAATTCTTAACTAACTAGAGGTGCGCCCCCTGATCTGCCTCAGGGCAGCACTGTAGTAAATAGGTTCACCAAGTTGGTCTTTTATTGCCTAGAAACTTCAACTATTTACCTCTGAATACATCTGGATTACTCTGGAAAACAGTAGTACAGTAGGTCGCCGCATATTTGTAAATGTGAAAACTTTCCCAGTTTTCCCAAGCGCTTGGTGGAAAGAGAGAGTTATTACTCATTTTTCGAACTGAAGACAAAGATTAGATGTGTGAGATTTAACTGATGTGTGGAAGAAACAAACATTTACAGAAGAACTGGTAAACCACAAATGCTGTTGCTATTGAGGCTAACGTCTGTGCAGCTATGGCAAGTGAGTTAGCGGTCAGTCATCAGTGGAATATCCTGCCAACACAGTATCTTCCCAAATGCCAGGGAGTATTTCATACATTTTAAAAAGTGAGTGGAATTCCCTTTTTTTGTTTGTTTTTGAACATATTTAAACATGGAATTAGCACCATCGTACTAAAAATATGAACACACTGCCCATATTTATCTATTACAAAGGACATATATTATTATATGCTGCTATGATACGAATAGAATCTATTAATATGGTTTAAACAAGGCACACTGTCTGTGTTAAAGCATGGATGGAAATGGTCCGGTTTTACTGCAGGTTGAATCCTCCTCATTTATTCATGTGTTTTTGTGTAATTGATGTACATATTATTTGAATATTGCTTAATCAATATATAATAAATCAGCTTAATCACAAGTTGGACCTCAGTTCTTAAACTGTCTAATATTTCAACCATGGAGGAGGAAGCAGCAGAAACAGTTATGAGAAGAATTCGAGAAAAGAGAAGAAATGAGTGTGTGTAAAGGTCAGGATGGTTAAGCGTGGCTAACACGGCTAACCTTGACCCAGTGTTTAGGAGGCGTGTGCTGTAGGCAGGCCTCTCTGAGACGCAATGTTTAATGTGGACACGCTAAAATAAGCTAAAGCCCTTTTTGGCGCCAGCTGGGATCAGATAAACTTTCTGCCGCCTGTTATGGTTCCACATTACCTCACCGCCAACACTGCAGCGTCATGTGTAGCACCTGTCGACTTCTCAGATAAGGTAAACAGAGGCCTGTAGCGTGAATATTGCAGTGCTATGAATGACAAATGCTGTTCAGAACACATTCTGAAGGGCATTACTGGTAATACAGCGCTGAAGTCTCATTAAAAAAAAAAAGAGTTGGGTGAACCAAAACAAATAGAGTCAATTAGCCAAGACGAGGCTGGTGTGAAATGTTAGTGTGTGGCTAATTTATAGCTAACAAATGCAGCCACCAGGTTAGCGATGTGCAAAACGCAAACCTAAATCCACACACACTTGTCTCAAACTAGGACAGACTGTTAAGTAATCTCAAATATCGACTTGCTGATGTGTTTTCAGAAACTGTATGACGTATTGCTAACTATAAAAGTGGATGCCATATAACTAACAACAGTAGCAGCCGCCATCTTGAAGCCTGAATTTTGTGTATACTGTATCCAAAATCGACTCACAGACGAGAAAAATTGAGTATCTACAAATATAATTGAAAATGCCAAACATTTATTTTAAGCAGTGGTGGACAGAAGCATATATATAAATATAATTATATATATAAATATAACATATATATAAATATAATTAGTTATGTACTGTAAGTACTTATTTGGTGTATCTTTACTGAAGCATTTCCATTTTGGGGGACCTTTTACTTTAACTCCATTACATTTCTATTTCATCAAAAGTCTAATATCTTACTTTTACTCTACTACATTATGGCCAAATCTGTCTTTCCTTTTGGGTTTTATGTGCATAAAAACATAACATGTCAAAACTAAAGAAGTGTAATGCGAGCCCACCAATCCAGGTACGGTGTGCACTTTGCTTTGAGCTTGTTTTGACCTGTTGGACAGAGCTTGTTTCTACCTAATGGAAACTGGTCTCCTTCAGTGTTCTGCGCTTATGATCATTTCAGTAGACATCACCCAGAAAGTGAGCATATATCGGTCCACTATCCGATAAGGTCAGTACCCCTCTGAGTGTTTGCCACTGCTGGCCCACTCTCGGACCACCGAGATTATTGTCTTGCGCACAAGATCTAACTATTTTTTATCTCTTCAAACAGATTTTAAATGAGTGCAGCTTTTAATTTTAGAAATGAAACTAAGACAAATATTACAAACAACTGAGGGAAAAAATAAGGACTAGGTCTGATATAAAATGATTTAGTTGAAAATGTTGCTGACACTGAAAACTGCTAAACTAATTTAGAAAGTATAGCACAATAAACAAATGAAGGAAGTGACCGAGTGATGAAAAAGTGATATTTTGTCTAATACTCTGCTTAATCACCAGCGGACTGCCCAGAAAACACTGAGCAAAACATCAGTAGACCACCAGTTTTGCCATTAGTGGGTTAACAGTGGTCCACTGTGCTATGAGGGCAGTGCCAGACTAATTAATGACATTCAATTAAAAGGCATTAGAGCCATAATAAATCATACTACGTTTACTCACCATACTTTAGTACATTTGAAGGCAAATATTTTTGTACTTGTACTCAAGTGGAGGTCTAAAGGGAGGAACTTCTACTCTTACTGGAGGAATATGTTATCTTGGATGTCTCCAGTACATGGTGGCTGTACTTCGTCCTCCACTGAATTTAAGCATTGTATTTAAATAAATGGTTCTTCTTCTGCTCTGATAGACCACTGAAAGAGTTCTGTGAAATAGAACAGACCTGTATAAGAAATATGAGATCTTAAGCAAAAGAGTCATCTGTGAGACAATGACTATAACAAACTTAGTATATTATATATATTAGCATGTTAGTATATTACGTATCTTCCTTCCCAACAGCATTGCAATCCAACACTTCCTTCAGGGTGCAACTATTTCGTTGATGAAGACTGTTTATGTAAATAACCTTTGTTGTGACTGACCCTGGATCGTTCCACCACATTCAAAAAGCAGATCTACGATGCCAAAATGAAGATGATGTGCTTTAGATGTACTTTTATGTGGTTCAGCTTGAGGGTATAATAGATGGTCCTTTTTCACACAGTAGACTACTGTTCATTCTGAATACCTCCCCGACCGCACTTTCTACTCCTTTTCACGTACCTGGGTGTTCTAGATGCAGAAGTGATAAACAACCACGTCTTGATCTGACATGCAACAGGTATGCCCTAACTGTCCCTCCTCCTGTCTGTCTGCGTCGTGTTCTCTCTGTCTCCCTCTGTTATGATATGTTAGCTCTGGTCAGATAGGTAAGCAGACGAGCTACGTGTCTGGGGGAACACGCTCACAAATGCCAGAGGACTCCTGCGTTGCACATCTCGCTTATCATCTCGGCCAAAGTTTCCGCCCGCAGGGACACCCTGCTGCCTTTCTTTTTTTGGTCAAATGTACTCAATGTTGCGCTTGTTCTCCATGTACTTGATCAACAAGGATATAGTATTGAGGCTAATGCAGCTAACAAGCAAAGAAAGCTTAAAAATCATTGACTAGTATTGCACAAAATAGCTCACATGGCCAAAACCAGTAGTATCAGCCATCTTAAAGCATGACGTCTTTCCATACCATTATCTTATAGATAACGGCCAGTAATGCTGCACAGTGATAGCTGGTGGGGTACACACTTTCATTAGCTACAGCAGCTTTGTAGCTGAAGAGTCCAGAGGGCTTCTTTTTTTTTTTTGCTTATTTTTCATCGGTAAAATCCACTGACCTCCGCCTGGTCCCCATGGTCAAACACAAGGCCGAGGGCCACTGGGACTCTTGTTTACCAGCAGGGTTAATGTCTTTCACAGGGCTGGCCTAGCACAAGCTGTTCTGCCCATGAGCCTCCAAAACGTGTGGTGCTTTCGTTGTAAGTCTGGATAAGAGCATCTGCTAAGTGCCTACATTTATAGAAGGGAATTTATGCCAGGTTTTTGGCAGGAGCTAGCAGCAGAAACATCTGCTGCTAGAGATAAAGAGTAGACTACAGATGGCGATACTGACTGAAGATGACTGTTAGTTTATTACTTAGTTCAGCAAATAATTATTACTCATATTGCTTTTATGAGTAGATGCATGATGCATTCTTAAGAAACAAATGAATGCTAATTAATAGTTTTACAATATCTCTTAGGAAATACACTCATCATGAAATGAAGAGTTGCACCGAGAAGGAAAGTGTCGGATTGCAGTGCTATTGGGAAGGAAGATAAAGGTTACCAGGAATAATAAATGATGATAAATTTAGACTGATCTGGGCAATATTTGTTGAGCTACACATACAGAAGTAGTGTCTCTCAGTATGGGGTTGG
>CM067475.1:37998491-38037279 GCA_034552555.1 Semaprochilodus insignis | reverse complement strand
AGCCGCCATCTTGAAGCCTGAATTTTGTGTATACTGTATCCAAAATCGACTCACAGACGAGAAAAATTGAGTATCTACAAATATAATTGAAAATGCCAAACATTTATTTTAAGCAGTGGTGGACAGAAGCATATATATAAATATAATTATATATATAAATATAACATATATATAAATATAATTAGTTATGTACTGTAAGTACTTATTTGGTGTATCTTTACTGAAGCATTTCCATTTTGGGGGACCTTTTACTTTAACTCCATTACATTTCTATTTCATCAAAAGTCTAATATCTTACTTTTACTCTACTACATTATGGCCAAATCTGTCTTTCCTTTTGGGTTTTATGTGCATAAAAACATAACATGTCAAAACTAAAGAAGTGTAATGCGAGCCCACCAATCCAGGTACGGTGTGCACTTTGCTTTGAGCTTGTTTTGACCTGTTGGACAGAGCTTGTTTCTACCTAATGGAAACTGGTCTCCTTCAGTGTTCTGCGCTTATGATCATTTCAGTAGACATCACCCAGAAAGTGAGCATATATCGGTCCACTATCCGATAAGGTCAGTACCCCTCTGAGTGTTTGCCACTGCTGGCCCACTCTCGGACCACCGAGATTATTGTCTTGCGCACAAGATCTAACTATTTTTTATCTCTTCAAACAGATTTTAAATGAGTGCAGCTTTTAATTTTAGAAATGAAACTAAGACAAATATTACAAACAACTGAGGGAAAAAATAAGGACTAGGTCTGATATAAAATGATTTAGTTGAAAATGTTGCTGACACTGAAAACTGCTAAACTAATTTAGAAAGTATAGCACAATAAACAAATGAAGGAAGTGACCGAGTGATGAAAAAGTGATATTTTGTCTAATACTCTGCTTAATCACCAGCGGACTGCCCAGAAAACACTGAGCAAAACATCAGTAGACCACCAGTTTTGCCATTAGTGGGTTAACAGTGGTCCACTGTGCTATGAGGGCAGTGCCAGACTAATTAATGACATTCAATTAAAAGGCATTAGAGCCATAATAAATCATACTACGTTTACTCACCATACTTTAGTACATTTGAAGGCAAATATTTTTGTACTTGTACTCAAGTGGAGGTCTAAAGGGAGGAACTTCTACTCTTACTGGAGGAATATGTTATCTTGGATGTCTCCAGTACATGGTGGCTGTACTTCGTCCTCCACTGAATTTAAGCATTGTATTTAAATAAATGGTTCTTCTTCTGCTCTGATAGACCACTGAAAGAGTTCTGTGAAATAGAACAGACCTGTATAAGAAATATGAGATCTTAAGCAAAAGAGTCATCTGTGAGACAATGACTATAACAAACTTAGTATATTATATATATTAGCATGTTAGTATATTACGTATCTTCCTTCCCAACAGCATTGCAATCCAACACTTCCTTCAGGGTGCAACTATTTCGTTGATGAAGACTGTTTATGTAAATAACCTTTGTTGTGACTGACCCTGGATCGTTCCACCACATTCAAAAAGCAGATCTACGATGCCAAAATGAAGATGATGTGCTTTAGATGTACTTTTATGTGGTTCAGCTTGAGGGTATAATAGATGGTCCTTTTTCACACAGTAGACTACTGTTCATTCTGAATACCTCCCCGACCGCACTTTCTACTCCTTTTCACGTACCTGGGTGTTCTAGATGCAGAAGTGATAAACAACCACGTCTTGATCTGACATGCAACAGGTATGCCCTAACTGTCCCTCCTCCTGTCTGTCTGCGTCGTGTTCTCTCTGTCTCCCTCTGTTATGATATGTTAGCTCTGGTCAGATAGGTAAGCAGACGAGCTACGTGTCTGGGGGAACACGCTCACAAATGCCAGAGGACTCCTGCGTTGCACATCTCGCTTATCATCTCGGCCAAAGTTTCCGCCCGCAGGGACACCCTGCTGCCTTTCTTTTTTTGGTCAAATGTACTCAATGTTGCGCTTGTTCTCCATGTACTTGATCAACAAGGATATAGTATTGAGGCTAATGCAGCTAACAAGCAAAGAAAGCTTAAAAATCATTGACTAGTATTGCACAAAATAGCTCACATGGCCAAAACCAGTAGTATCAGCCATCTTAAAGCATGACGTCTTTCCATACCATTATCTTATAGATAACGGCCAGTAATGCTGCACAGTGATAGCTGGTGGGGTACACACTTTCATTAGCTACAGCAGCTTTGTAGCTGAAGAGTCCAGAGGGCTTCTTTTTTTTTTTTGCTTATTTTTCATCGGTAAAATCCACTGACCTCCGCCTGGTCCCCATGGTCAAACACAAGGCCGAGGGCCACTGGGACTCTTGTTTACCAGCAGGGTTAATGTCTTTCACAGGGCTGGCCTAGCACAAGCTGTTCTGCCCATGAGCCTCCAAAACGTGTGGTGCTTTCGTTGTAAGTCTGGATAAGAGCATCTGCTAAGTGCCTACATTTATAGAAGGGAATTTATGCCAGGTTTTTGGCAGGAGCTAGCAGCAGAAACATCTGCTGCTAGAGATAAAGAGTAGACTACAGATGGCGATACTGACTGAAGATGACTGTTAGTTTATTACTTAGTTCAGCAAATAATTATTACTCATATTGCTTTTATGAGTAGATGCATGATGCATTCTTAAGAAACAAATGAATGCTAATTAATAGTTTTACAATATCTCTTAGGAAATACACTCATCATGAAATGAAGAGTTGCACCGAGAAGGAAAGTGTCGGATTGCAGTGCTATTGGGAAGGAAGATAAAGGTTACCAGGAATAATAAATGATGATAAATTTAGACTGATCTGGGCAATATTTGTTGACCTACACATACAGAAGTAGTGTCTCTCAGTATGGGGTTGGACTGCCATGTTTGCTAACGCAACATGAGAGTCTCAGCATGGAGTTGTAGAGGTTCCTAATGGTGTCCTGCAGTAATCCATCCCATGCAGCTTGAACATTCTCACACAGTTCCTGCAGATGTGTGGTAGGTGGAGTGACACCAGGCCCTCTGGACATGTGATGTGTGACGTGCGACAATAAACAGTTTAACGCTGAACACGGTGCATCCATACACTGATTCGTTGGTCATCTTCACCAAGACAAAAGCCGGACTCGTCACTGAAGATGACCCGCTGCCATTCTGAGTCACTCCATGGCAGTCTGGCACGTGGTGTAGCGGTCTACGTGCATGTAGTCCTGCATTGTGCAGCCATCCGCCAATAGTGCAGGTACTAACCGAATGACTCATGAATGATTTGCTAAATGTCTGCAATTGTGGTTATTGGGTAAGTCAGGTACAGCAATAAGGCTCTCCTTGCTTTTGTTGCATGCAATGCCAGGGGTAAAACTCAAATCATTCACGTCTTACAATGTCAAACGAACCCACCAAGTTTCATTCCAGTTGGTTGAGTCCTTCTGGGTGAAACTGTTTTGATGTGTATGTAAAGTCTTGCAGGTGTATGGAAGCGTACAGTCATACGGATCAGCCAGCAGTGGCAAAAATCAGTCTACAGGAAATTCTTGTTAGGATTGTGCCAGGGAAGTGCACTAGAAATTAACTGCACAACTCTTTGATGTAATGTTTTATTCAAGCTGCCTACGCTTGTTTGCTTCAAATTAAAAACACCCAATGTTCATGAACAGTTCAGCTGAAAGTGGCATGAGTAAAACCTCAAAGGCATGGTTAATAGTAACGGGGTGACTTCACAGCTCATATCAGTATATGCCTCAGAAGGCTCTGCGTTAGCCTGGCTAGCTCTCACTGTGCTAAGGTAATAAAATTAAAGAAAAGTAAGCATAAATGCTTAAGGCTGATAAGATAACATTGCAATAGGAATATGGCTGAAAGCATGTTTCATTCGAACATCCAAACACAAGGTTGTGGACTGAAATGCTTCAAAACCAATTTTCCAAACACTCAAACAGCTGACAAAGTCATATTTACAGGTGGGAAACTGGAGCACTGGGGTTGCCCCGTCTGGATGGATTTTCCATGTTCTCTCTGTGCCCGTGTGAATTTCTTCCAGCTACTCTTGTGGTCCAAAAACATAAATAAAACAAGATTAAAACAAGATTATGGAAAAAGAGTGTGGAAGGAAAATTCAGAACAATTTGACAATCCAATTAGACAATCAGAGAAGGGTAAATTTAACCTGCTAAACTGATTACAAGATTCAGTTAGCCAATCTGATTGCAGGAAAATGGACAAAAGTAGGCTATGGTCTGCTATCCAAGTCCGCCTTGGAGTTTCTATGTGAGTATGACAAGATATGTGTTCGAGTGGTTTTAGTAGGAAATATGATGGAAACGTTGGGAATGACTTTTTGTCTCTACCTTTGTTTCTCTGTTGTAAATGAGAGAATGCTACTGTCTTACTACAGCAAAATAAACAGTGGAGGATGTGCATTAGATGAGCAATATTTTTGGCCGGTTACAGTCATCACATAGCATATTCACATTTCTCATGTGACTGCTGAATAACTAAAACACACACACTTTATATGAACTGCTGCCCTGACTTTTTAATGTTGGCCCTAACTCAGAAAGGCAGGGCTCATAGACAAATCTGAGAGTAACACTGGTAATTACAAAGTGTGCACATCGGTGGCATTCAAGTGTGCACAATACGCTATCTCCAACAGCAGTAGCAGCCATTATGAAACCTGAAAAATGTTTATAATTTGTCCATTTTTATCGATAGCCGTCTGTTGTACAGTGTACAATGCTAATTGCTAAGATTTAAACTTGCTACCTAACTTAGCTTCATAACTCCAGCAAAGCTAAAGAAGCAAACTTCAGACACCAAACATGTCTATTATGAAATCAGATTTTTTTTTTTTACCAAACATTAAACCATACTTTTCATTAGAACATAAGCCAATCACTGTCTTGGAATTTATGAGCTTGGATTTAGCCCAGACCTGCTTGTGGTGGAGGACTGTGGAAGAACACACCCACAGGACAGGCATTCGGGTGTGGGAGCAGACATGCCTCTGGTATGAGGAGCTGATCAGACAGGTATACATGCGTCTTGGGGAACACACACTGGGCATGGCTTCTGCGTCACACCGGAAGATTGTCATCACCAAGTACCGCGGTTCTGCTTGTACCGAGTGCTATTTGTGGCTATTTCTCTTATCTTCAGAAGCTTATCAAGAGAAATTCCCCAGACGTCTATCTGTATGTCAGTGAATGTGCAGGAGAGGGTGCTTTATTTTCTTTCATAATGAGGCGTGCAGAACGCAAAAGTGTTTCACAGGCAGATCTAAATGACCAGCAGCTGCTACTGTATCAGATGGACCCAGACAAAGGTCAGGATGTTGGGAAATACTGTTTAGTGGGGGGTTTGAGGAGCATCAAATTTACATAATTCTCTATTTATTCCAGTGCAATTGATCAATGATTGGGCTCATGAAGCTAACAAGCCTATAATCTGCTAGTCAGCGTAGTGCGAGAGTGCCTAGCTAATAATACATCTTGGATATTCCCCATATTGCTGTTCATTTTTCCAGGTGACAATCAAAATTTTCCAAATTAAAATTTGGCTGGACACAGATATATATACATACATACATGCTTATATACATACAAATATTCACTTAAAGAACATTTGAAAGCTCCGGGAAGCACAGAGTAAAATATTATGTTTACATGATACTACACTTGAGTGTTATATGAAAGAAAATATGCTGAAATATGACGGCTATCAGGCCCATTATAGAGTTGTGTGGGTGTGACTAATAAGCAGCTTGATTGACAGCTTTCTGTCCAACACTTCTAGTGTGCTCCGGCACTCATACGTAACTAAAATCATTATCCACCTGTTATCTGATGCTAACTGGATAAAAAAGTCACGAATGAGCGAATGAATCAACAAACACAGTAACGAAAGAATGAGCAAACAGACGTGCAGATGGATGAGAAAATGGACAGGTGAAGCAACACACGAATGAAGGTATGAATGTGTGGATAAATGAACGATCGAGCGTCAGGCAGCTAGAAACAGCTAGTTTGTCTAGCTTGCTAGCTTTTGGCTACTCTAGGTTAGTTTTAGCTCATTATGAATTTGTTTTGTGTGGGCGGGGCAAGAGACATCAGCCTTGTGATTTGTTAGGAAATACTTGCCCAAAAAATGCCCAAAGCAACAAGTTGATGGCACACCCCCTGTTGCTCTGCGTCCGGGGAGCAGAACTGCTCCCCAGTTGAGTTACTGATGCCCCCAAGATCAAATTTAGCCCAGCCATTTAAAGTTCCTACTGGGTTGATTTTAATTATATTATTTATTTATTATTTACAGTCAATGCTACAATAGTTCGCTGATTCCTTACATGTCTTATGTAATGACTGTAGAATTGCATGCTGAATATACATTAGCTCGAGACAATACCCATTTGTCCGGCAAGCTTAAAATTTCCGAGACATGACCCTTGTGACCAGTGTTTCCTACAGTGCATAATATCATTAAACAATTAAAGGAACTGGGAGGAATTCGGTGCATAAAGGGCGCAGGCCTGAGATGAACATATGTGATCTCCGAGCGCTGCACCAAGAACAATAGCTGATATAATCACGTGGGGAGGGATTACTTTGGCAAACCTTTGTCAAGCACTACGATACAGAGTTACATTCACAAATGCCACTTAAAACTGTGCAACACAGAAGCTTTATGCTAGCCATGTTCAGAAAAGGCATCTGGGATGGACTATCGCACAGTAGAAACGTGTATTGTGGTCAGACGAATCAGTATTCCAGGTCTTTTCCGGAAGAAATGGACGCTGTGTGCTCTGGACGAAAAAGAATGAAAAGAATCATGCACTGTTATCAGCAGCAAGGCCAAAAGCCAGTGTCTGTCATGGTATAGGGTCAGTGTGTCAGTGCCCTTGGCAAAGGTCATTTACACTTCTGTGAGGCAGCAACAAAAAGAAGGGAAGGATACAAGTGTTGCACACCTTAAGACGTGTTTGCAGGAAGAATAGGCCCGTATAACTGAAGGACTGGAGATATTTTAAGTGTTGTGAGAAGGAATGACAACATGGCAAAGTGGTAAATGCTACTCTTTGTGGAAAGTGTTGCGGGCCTTAAAGACAGGAATGGATGTATATTAACCAGTGAAATTAAGTTGACCAGATGAAACATGAAATATCTTGGGTTCATACTGTCTGCAGTGAAATCAAAGTCAAATGAAACCTGTGAAACACTGCATCATTTATGCATTGTCCATACTGTCCCAACTTTTTCTGATTTGCGGTTGTAATTAAGTACTTTTCCTTGTAACTCTTATTAGCTTATAGGCTCTTTGTGTGTGAAATATTGTGGTTGTGTTGAGCTGCTAGCGAGCAGTGAGATGTGAATGGGGACGGGGTGAGAACTCCCTGCTGTGAAAAAACTCCAAACCTGTTGTGGTGGCCATCACCAAGCACCAGTGAGAGCCACAAGAGGCTGCAGGAAGGTGGTGCCCGAACACTATGCACTGCCAACAGGCTTGAGAGACGGCAGGAGGAAGCCTCCACTCTGCAGCTCAGCCACGGGAATCAAATGTCAGGCTTAGTCTTGTTAAGGGACAGGAGACGGGACACAGGATGCAAGACTGTCCTCACGCCGCTCGCTGCTGTCGTCATCTTTCTGCTATCTTTTGTAGTATCTCCTCCCAGGATTTCTCATGGCTAGTTCTTTCACCGTTGTCGTCAGCACGTCGAGTTTAGGCACTGTCTGCCTGCCACCTCTCATGGCTCTCATTGGTGCCCAGGGGAGGGATGCTTGGTACACCTGTCCTGCTGCTAGGAAAACGGGTAAACAAACAGTGTCTGCAGGAAACCTTGTGTAATTCAAAGTGTGATGTGATGCGAAGATGTTTCTTAAAATCTAAGACCACATCAGTTCAAATTTTAGACAGTTTAATACTTGTGATTTTGGAAAAATGAAGACCCTGTGAATTATTTAGGAAAGCTTCACTGCAGTATAAAACCTACATTATCATATAGCTGACTATGGCTGTTCATATAAGAAGTGTGACTTATTCACACATGCAGCGGCATATACTGCATGTCTCAGCACTGAAGTATGTTCCTTAGTAACAGTATTGTGAAACAAAACAGGCTGAAAAACCACCATCACATTCCTCCCCATCCCTACGCCCCATACTCAAATTCCCCACAGCTTCTCTCAGGCTGCGCCCCACTGCCAGCCCCCCAGACACTCACACAGAGCGCACTACAGCCCCTTACACTCCCCACCCATCCCCTCCTCCTCCTTCTGCTGTTCTCACCCTTTCCCACAGCCCCCAACACCACCACTGCCCGCCCCATAGCTCCACTCCAGCCTTCTACTACTGCTTCATGCTCACTCTCCCCCTTTCCTCTCTCTCTCTGATCCCAGCTGCCTTTCATTCTGCTCCCTCAGCCTGGAAGCTGGAAAGAGACTGGAGAAAAACAGGGAAAAGAAAAGGCAAAAAAAGAGTCAGGAATAGAAAAAGAAAGAAGTAAAGAAAAGGAACAAAAACAAAAAGAAAGGGAAAAGAAAGAAAAAATGAACAAAAAAGGAGAAGAAAAAATGAAGGAATAAAAAAGCTGAAAAATAGGAAAGTGCAAAGAAAAGACAAAAAAATTATTTGAAAAAAAAAACAACAACAAGAAAACAGAGAGCAGGAAGCAAAGGTGTAAAAAAGAAAACAGAAGAAAAAATCTAAATCCAGCTCCTTGCCTGGTCTTTATCTGGCCACAGAACCCAATCAAATAGAGGGAGAGAGAAAAGGGGATAAGTAAAATAGGAAAAAAGAGAAAGGGAAAAGAAAAGAGAATCAGTTAAGAGAGAGAAAGAGAGCAAGTGGGGAAGAGGGAAAGAGAAAGAAAAAGAAAAAAAGGTAAAAAGATAATGGGGTGAGAGGAAAAGAGAGTTGGGGATGAGAGAGGGAAATTGGGTTGAGAGAAGGCATAAGCATAAGAAACGGAATGTGGGAAAGAGAGTGGAGGTTGAGAGAGAGAGATAGAGTAGGGAAAGAGACTGAGGAGTGAGCGAGAGACAGAAGCGTGGGCAGTGTTGTGTTTGTGATGATGCTCTACAGGCAAGTTTAAATGTCACCATGTTTCTGAGGTTTATGAGTCTGAATACATGCAGTCAGTCAGTTCCTGGAATACACAAAGTCAGATACAAAGAGCAAACATTCATTTTATTGGTTTGGTTTATTAATACAGTGGTTATTTTAGCCCGAGGGCTTTCACAGACAAACAAAGAAAACTTTTATAAAACTAAAAATGTATATATAGCTTTTTGTATAATAGAATATCTCTGGCTCAGTCACTATTCATTTATATAAGAGAAGCTCTCTGCGTACCTGATCAACATAAACATACATATCAAAAGAAAACAACTTACAAAATGGTGCTAATACTTTTGCAAATTCAGGATAGTTTATATATATATATGTATATATATATATATATATATATACATATTGATTTATATACATTCATTATCATATAATTATCATATTATAAGAACAAAAAAGAAGAAAATAGTGATTGGCTGACCACAGGTACATCACGTATAAAATAACATCAGTTATAAGTAAAGGGCACCATTCCACAGTTCAAGTGCTAAGCGTAATAGCGGGCAGGTAGTGTCCAGTGGGCCACCTGCTTGAGCCGGATTAATGGACTCAAATGGTAGCAAAAAGACAGGGGAAGGCAAATTCACCTATTCAAGCCCCGCCCACAAATGCCCTAAAAGATTCTTTTTAGTAAACTATTACTGTTGTTAGGTCAAGCGTGAGATGGCAAGAAAATCCCACTCAGCGTAATGAGAAATTAAGAATTATAGCGATGTAGTGTGTGAGTAAAAGGTGTACTTCCTAGGTTTGTTAGTCTTTGACTGAGATCAAAACATTTAAAACTGCCTTTAATTGTCTCTCTCCATCTCTCCATGTTGTGCTTTCTGCTTTTGCAGAATTGGTTATGCACATAATGTATTAAAACTCTCATGCAGTTTGGTAGATTGTAATTGAATTCTTCAAACATACATCCCTCTCTCTCTCTCTCTCTCTCTCTCTCTATATATATATATATATACACACACTGTAAATGTGTGTGTGTGTGTTTGAAATGAATGGACATGGTAAGCATGTAGTGTACATGTAGAAAACTAAGGAAAGACTATTCCAGAAATAAATTATTTAACACAAAACTCAAGATCAAACATTTGACATCACTGAGTACGAACACAGACAGGGCCACCCAAGACTGCATCTGCAACCAGTGTTGCAGATTTAACAAACACTCTTAGAGAATTCATCCAGAAGCTGTAAGCAATAAGGTACGCACTGATCCTTATTTTCATGTCACTGTAATATGATAGAAAGAACCTGCCCAAGCCGCATGTGCAGGCATAGTCTTAAAGATCAACACAAAGTAAAAACACTGTAACATGCAGCAAGTAGATTAACTTTATAAAACAGCCCCAGAAAGGTATGTTAAATACACCAATGCCTGGTGTTAAATCATTCAGAATGTTGTGCTATGTAGCTGGGCTACAATGGACTAGGCATTTCTCTCAGAAACCTGGAATACACAACAAAAAACTTCAACCGGTGAATAAATAGCTACTATTTGAAATGAGTAACACTGTAAATTGACGTATCTTGCTTCAAATTCTCATTATGGTCAACGGGACTTCCACTAACATCCTGCAAAGCTTGCCCGACAAAAGTTGTTATGAAAGAATGCACGGGCAAGGAATGTGGGCGGAGCATGGAGAGGTCAGTTGGGGAAAGCCTCATTTCAGTCACAGGGCTGCTTCATTCGCACAGCAAAAGTGGTTAATAGCGGGATAAAACCTCACCAAGGTCAAAACTGCCTAAAGGTCTCATAAGTCAACTTTTCTGTGTCAGTGGCTTAAACTTTAATCCAACTGAGAAAGAAACCAAAATTGAGAATGAAAAATGGAAAGAAAGTATAAATGAAAGGTCAGAAAGAATGATCAAAGAAAGAAAGAAAGAAAGAAAGAAAGAAAGAGAAGGAAAGAAGAAAAAACAGAAAAGTGAAAGACGTCTGTACGGGGTACATGTGGGGTTATCTCTCCAAGTGGCATTGCTCCACAACACTGCGGGTCCTCAGCCTCATCTTCAAGGCCACCGGATAGTTCAGTGACCACGTCTCGGTCCACATGTGTCAATCGGGCCAGTCAGGCTCAGTCATGGACTCAGTACAATACTCTCATTAACCAGGATCAGTCTTGTATTCTGTGAATAACACGGGTCTCCTGAATCTGTCGTCAGTATAACTGGCACTAGGGACTAATACAGTTATTAGCAGCTTCATCTAGATTATAATGACTGTATTTATAGTACAATATACAGAAGACTCACAAACACACACATACAAAATAAAATCTGCATCATATTTGTATGGAGGGGTCGAGGGGACACTGCTGGACAACAAGCTCAGCCGGATGCTCTTTCTGTGCGGGTAATCGTTACACTAGAGGAACGTTTCAATAAACGTCTGGACGTTGAAGCCGTTCCCCTGGGCTGTTTCTTTGTTAGCCTTCTTCTCTGCAGCATCCTATCCTCCATCCTTTCTCCTGCAACGTTTTCAATCCATCCGTTCCACTTTCAGTGTCCTCCTGTATTATTTCCAACTGAATCCAGTCCGATCTGTTCGCATCGTGTTGGAGCCGCTAGCACACCGTCTGCCCGCTGGACATGGACAGGGGGCTGTCCAGAGAGAGGCTCTTGGGTGACACGTCTGAAGTGCAGGTTTTAAACATGGACGAGATGTGGAACGCCTGTGAGACACAAGCATGACAAAAAGGAAAAATGCAAATTTAGCGGAGTGTAAAATTAACAAACATAATCAACTGCACTAAATCGCTCCTTCACAGATAAAACATATAATGTCAAAACAAATTGTTGATGCCACATAATCAGAAATTATGTTTGAACTATTTTTTTCAGCTCACAAATGGAAATGCACAGCAACTTTAAATTTGAAAAAAAAAATTAACTGAGGTTTCTTTTAAACCAATTAAACCACTGGTTTAACAGGTGGTCCTTTTTGGGTCACGGATTAAAACTAATTGTACCATAATATCAAGAATATAAAGCAATTATTACTGCAGAAAGCACTAACATTGTGGAGATCATGGCAGCACTTGCTTTACACCCTTCAAAATACACATACACAGCCGAGTCACATTATTATGACCATCAGCTAATATCCATGTGCAGCACAGACAGTAGCTAAACAGGCTGGGAGTGGCTCAATAAGGTCCTGGTAGGTTGTCACAGGTATCTGGAGCCATGCTGCCTGCAGTGCATCCCACAGCTGCTGGAGGGTGCGTGAGGGAGGATCCATACAATCAAGATGCTCCCACAGGTGGTTCCAGTCTGGCGAATTAGTGGGTTGGGGTAGTGCTTGGAAGGCTTGCTCATGCTCTTCCAACCAATGTCAGACAATGTGACTAGCCATGTGACATGTCGCAGTGTCTTGCTGGGAGATCCCATCCGCCCCAGGGAAGACAATCAGCATGCATGGGTAAACGTGATCTGCAAGGATGGATTCATAACCAATCAGGTTGAGATAGCCTTCCACGTGGATAAGTGGGCCCAGAGAATGCCACGAAAATGTGGTTTCCTTCATCTGCCATGCTGTCAAAAGTAGGAAGTGGTCATAATAATGTGACTCGACCGTGTTTATTTCTTTTTCCTTCTTTAAAAAAAGCGACTCAGCTCTAATTTCTCATGTTTCATCTGATTGGCTGATTGTCATAAACGCATGCTTTCATGTACATGCAGAAGGATTAAATATTGCTTATAGAGAAGCTACACTGCCATAAAAAAAAAACAAGTTGTCACACAAAACAATGAAACGTGTCACATGTGATTGCTCTGGAACTGATCTGTGTTACTGCTAAGTTGACTGGAAGTTTCATGCAATACCTGTGACCAGTTGCGTGAAGGTTTCGCCATATTAAGCCAGTCTAAAGTCACAGAATGTTCTGGAGAGACAGATGCATGCTTATTGGTTCTTACCACCCAGTATGCAGTGAGCGCGCCCTGCAGGAAGCCGGTGATGACGTCAGTGGGGTGGTGGCGATAATCGGAGATTCGGCTGAGACCGGTGTACACTGCCAGCATCACCAACAGGAACTGCATCAGCGGCCGCAACAGCCGCGCCCCACGCCATGACAACCGCGCCTGGAGGTAAAACTAAGGAAAGGAACGAGCCATCAATCAACAGATGAGTAGGAGTAACCACAGACAGCATACACATACAGAGGTGATTTTCATATTTATATATATACAGTGCTGCATACAGGATAAACGCCAATTATACCACTATGTACGTCTGTGTGCTGTGTGTATATCACTATACAGTACTGTACAAAAGTCAGAGACCTCTGTACAAAGTTACAAGGTAGCACAAGTTATTCATTTTTTTCATCATCTGGAAGAAAACTAGAAATATAATGTGTATTCAAGAGAAAATGACACAGAAGCCTGAAAAGCTAAATATATATTTTTCATTATTTAGTCTTTCCATTCTTTGCCTTTATTACAGCTTCCATTCTTTTCAGGAGACTTGTTTTCCATCTCTCAAAGAAGGGATATTTTCCCACACCTCCCAAGTTCAGTCTTAGAAGTTGGTTGCACTTTAATATGTTATTAATATGTTATCTCCAACACAGTCCTTAAAATACATTTTTTAAATTTTTTTTTTTTTACATTTTTTGTGAATTTTCTTTTTTCAGTAACAGTTTCTTGAAGCTACACATCCTTTTAGACCCACAGCATTGAGTTTTCTTCTTACAGTGGAATGATGGACAGGAAGCACCTGTGGATGTTTTCAGATCTCTCCTCTCGCTCAAAGAACTTTAAATATGGTTTATCTGATGGGGACAGTTTTGGTGTACAAGGTCTAGCTTGTCTTGTACAGCTTGTTTATTTTATTTATTTCTTTTTTTTAACTTGGCTTTCTTATTCCTTATGCAGGACTATCATTTATCTAACTCCCTTAGAAATGTGTCCTAAAAAAATAATAACTTGGACATACGGGTTGTTTTGACTGGAAATTTGATAAATGAAGGGTGGTCTCTGACTTTTGCACAGTACTGTACAAGGTTATACACACAATAAAGGGTGTACAGCCGACCAGAGTTCTGCCTTGAAAGCTACTTAAACATTAGTGCCAATGTTTAAGCAACCAAAAGCAGCCATATTTAATTCAGTTTCCATTCTGTATTTAGTAGGGATGAGCGACATGGACATTCTGGGAATTCGGGATGCCGATGTCTGATATTTTATTTGTACATATCTTTACATCTTGCAAACTTCCTTCTGTAAATGGCACTATACACTGGACATACTTCCTTACGCAGCTTAATACAGTATTACTACATACCCTGATAAGCTAATAAAATATACTAATTAATCTTTTAATGCTGGTAACATTTTCTGATAAGGTGATTTAGACTACCAAACTATCCATCCTCTAGTTTTAATGCCAGACTGAAGTTTGGCATTCCTCTTCAAGAGATTCATGTTCAAATTTTCCTGTTCCAACTTGCATGATGCAATAGTTACATTCTAAATCCTGACCTGCGAGAATGTGACTGCTGTACCATGTGAAACGGGAAAATCTGAACAAGTAGCAGTTTTCTTGCTGACAGTATTTATGATGAGGTGATTTAACCTATCAATACATTATATACTGTATATCCTACCTAGTGTTTTACGTACAGCGCTATCTATAAATATGAAGTACTGTGGAACATTTCGGCAAGATAGCACAATTCATCTCTGTCGAGAAAACGGAACATGCTCACAGAACTCAGATCGAACATCCAAGTGTCTGTGATATCATCAGTGAGCTTGTGAATATGAATCGAATGAATGTTGTGTAGCTCTGGAATGACTAATTTGAGAGGTTGACTTGTTTTGATTGGCTCACCCCTTCACAAGTAAGTCAGAGGTGGTTATATGTAAACATGTTCATGTTTGTGACATCACAGCCATGATCAAAACCAGGTTTCCATTTCATTAACTGCATCAATCAGGGCCTGCGCAGTATTGGCGCAGTGCAACTATTTAATTGGAAATACCATGAAAATCTGGACTTCCTTATAAGCCCTTTTAAATGAAAGCTTGGCAATATCATGACTCAGATGTCTTTGTTGGGGGAAGGTTCATTAGTGAAACCAGGTGGTGCTGTCCAGGGCTGGAATGACCTGAAACTGAGGACTGGGGTGCCTCAAAGCTGGATGACCTTGAGCTAGAGAGGGGCTGATACTCGGGCAGAGAGAGCAGTGCTCATGTAACAGTATCTGAAAGCTCGATCTGACCATTGCTTTGAGGAGGTAGAGACCAGTCCCTGGCTACCCTCCACCAGAACAGGCTGAACTGCAGCATTACCCTCTGTACTCTACTCAGAGAGACAGTGGGAGAAATATTGAGGTCAGAAGCGAAGGCGGGGGGACCGGCTGTGGATGAAGTTAATGAGCAGGCATGTCGGATGAAGGGCTGGCGGACATTCCTGAGTTTAAGAGCACTGCATACACACACACACACACACACACACACACACAGGCTGCCACAGGTGTGTGAAGCTCAGAGCAGCTGACCCTGAGAACAGCAGCGCACAGCTGCAGGAAACACACATAGCCAGAACCAGATACAGTTACAACAGGGAGGGGAGGGAGATGGGGCAGGAGCAGAAAGAAAGCAAGAAAGAAAGAATGAAGGAAAGAAAGAAGGGTGCATAATAAAACAGGGGCAGATGGGGAAGGGACAAGAAAGAAAGAAAGAAAGAAAGACTGAGAGAACAAATGTCAGTAGAGCCCAGTATGGTCTAGTCTATACTGAGCACATGGCTGCCTGGTACAACGTCAGCAGCAGCAGGGAATTTCTGCCATTGGTCAAAGTGGCATTGCTCCAAAACACTCCAGGTGGGTGGTGGGGGCTGGTACAGAAACGGGGTGAGAGACAGAGTGAGTGAGCAAGGGGATGAGAGAGAGACAGAGAGAGAGAAAGAGAGAGAGAGAGAAGGCAACAAAGCGCCTGGGACTGCCTTTCAGAAGACCCTTCAAACCGCTTTCCCTGCTTTTCCCCTTTCTCTCTCTCTCTCTCTCTCTCTCTCTCTCTAATCAGTCCTGTAGCTGTCGCTGCTGTAGCGCAGTGAGCTTTGTGAACAGATGAAGGAAAATGGTAGAAACATGTTCGTTTCGGACAGTGCTCCAAATCTCCTGACACATGAGTGGCACACAGCGCAGTGGAAAAGACTGACGGGATTTGTGGAGGAAGTCGTGATAAAGGAGCTGGCCTGAATGCCGGGCATTATAAGCGGGCGTGAGCGTCCTGTCATTTTTCCCTTTCAGCATGGCCTCTCCATTAGAAAAGCAGAGAGAGAGAGAGAGCGAGAGAAAAAGAGGGAGAGAGAAAGAGGGAAGGGGTCAGTGCTGAAAGAAGCCTGTCCATCTCTCAGCAGGCCAAAACCCCCCCCATAGCCCAACCCACAACTAAACAAGGCCTCTTCTGTCCGCGGCCTGTTTTCTCCCTCTCGCTCCCTCTCTCTCTTTCCCTCCCTCTTCCATCTATTCATCAGACTTTTGGAGAACGTTCTCGTTCTCTCTTGCCCTTTCTCTTTCGTTTGAAACAAGATGCCTTTGGGGAGTTTTGGCTTTCTCAGACCCTTCTCCATTCAGTGTGTGTGTGTGAGCATGTTTTTGTTTGTGAGTGAGACATTTTTGGCAGCTCCCCATATGGCACGAATCGAAGCCTACAGCGGTAAATCTCATCAGCAGAGTGGAGCCAGCGATCGAAGTAATTAAAGCTTTGAGACAGCTGTTTGGTAATATCAGTGAAGAAAGATGTGTGTTTACTGTGTAATGCGTAGGTGCGTGTGTAACCACACAATAATACTCACAGCGAGGTAAAGCATTGTGTACATGGCGAAAGAGGCATGTCCAGAGAAAAAGGACTTCCTGTAAAAGACAAAGGACAGGTTATATTTACTTCATTCATGCACATCAGTCTTTTCAACAGTACAGTATAGGTCACATATCCCAAAATAACATGCTACTGATGGCACCGATCCCAATCTGATACTGGGTAACAGGCCAAAGTCAGCAGCAAATGCTTGACTGAATATCGGAGGGAAAATAGAATCGACACTATAACAATTCTACCGTGTTGTTAAGTTTTCCAGTGTGGTAGTTAAATGTTGGAGTAGCTTGAGCGTGATAGCTTACTCTTAGACGTACTCCAACAAAAACCTCCAAATACACAGTAAATAACTAGTTTTAAACCTCATTAGTTGTTCATGACACGATAGATAGAATGCATGATAGAATGCATTGTAAATTCAGCATTGTAAATTGTTCTCTGATGTCGGCATAAAATGTATATGACTTATGTTGGGGCCCTAGAACGGGACAGCATTATGTAAGTTGATTCTGAAATGATGTTACCTGAGGGGATGAAATGGGAACGCCCACACCTGTATAAGTTATGAGGTATTATCTTGTGAGTGAGCTTGAACACTGGCCACGGTGCTCATGGCAAGGCGTCTTGAATTATCAGAGTTTGAACGAGGCATGATGGTGGAATGCACTGACAGGCCACACCATTCGTCAGAACTCTCCAGAATGCTCCTTAAACCAATTCTGGACAACTTTGGCCTGATGGCACGGTGCATTATCCCGCTGGAACATCCCATTATTGTGGGGGTACATTAAGTCCATGAAGAGCTGCAAATGGTCACCAAGCAGTAAAACGTAGTGGCCATGGTCACTGACGTGTTTAGGCAGACCAGTGAACCCAACCCATGCCATGAGAACACACCCCACACCAGTATGGAACCACCACCAGCCTGCACACTGCCTTGTTGATAACTGGGGTTCATGGCTTAATGAGGTCTGTGCCACACATGAACAGTACCATCAACCTTAAACGATTGGTGTACCACACCACATGTTGACAGTCCACTAAGGTCCAGTTAGCAACCTCACAAGCCCAGCTAGGTGCAGTGTCCGGTGTTGTGGTGTTAACAGAGGCACTCTGGTGGGTGTCCTGCTCCCATATCCCATGGAACTTTGAGGACTCTGCACTGACCTGCGGGATATGCGTGTGGGGCCTCCTGAATTGAATGTGGAGGTGAATTCCAACAGAGTCGCTTGTCTGTTTGCACACACAATTCTAGCCAGACCCCGCCAGTCACAATCATTAAGCACCTCTGTGCGGCCACTGCGCTGTCCATTGTGGGTGGTAATGCTTTCTATAATGTATTCCCGGTGGACTGAGGAATGTTACATGCCCACACAACTTTGGAAATAGAGTGTCCCATCTGTCTAGCATCCACTATTGTGCTTTTCTAACTCAGATGATACACAACCTCACTCACAAAATAACACCTCAAACGTATACAGGTGTGGGCATGCCCAAGCAGCCCCCAAAGTAAAGCCCCTTCATCATCGGTTTACATCCTGCTATCCCAGGACGTTTGGTATATCAGTGTAATTTGATGAGCTCTGTTCTGATTTGCTGGTTTTCAGCGAGGCATTATGATGGCACATATAGAAGCGACATGTCAAAATAGACACAACAAACAGACTATGTAGTTATGTACTGTGATGCTAATAAAGGTGGAACTGCTCCTCTCTTCAGTCTCTTCAGTGTGAAGTGTCAGGGTTGCTTGTTTTAAAAACTGTCCCAGCAAAACAACAACTCTGATTTAAAGCTTTCCAGGATCTTGTTAAAGATGTGAAAATTGGCCTCCTAGTCGCCCAATTATTTTTTGCAAATTTTTCATTCCACCTTAAAGGCTGCCGTAGTTTCAAGCTATAGCATTTAAGGTAGAACTAAACTTCCAGCTGGTAAATAGCCAAGCCTTTTTTTAGATGAACATCAACCATGTCCGTTGACAGTTTTGCTTCTTGGAAAGGGTATGAAAATACGACTGACATTTGGGAAGGGGAATGCTCTCTCTCTCTCTCTCTCTCTCTCTCTCTCTCTCCATCTATCATGCAAGAACGCTTAGTGAAGTTGGCTCACCTGGCTTCCTCCTCTTCCTTTTCTGTGCAATTGCAGGGCACGTCTACCACATAAGACCCTGGCGTGCAGTTCAGTGAAGCGTACGTCACATCGCACACAGACAAGAAGTTGGGGCGAAGGCGGCCCACGCTCAGCTTGGCCATGTTGGTCAGCGACTGGCCGATGCAGCAGCCGAACAGGAAGGCACCCAGTTCTTTGTAGAGGCAGGAGACATAGCAGTTGTTCACAAAAGCGCGAGACTGGACGCCTCGGAATCGGACCCGGAAGCACTCACCGAAAGCAATCTGAAACAGATAACCAAGAGCAAAGCCTTCAGAATTGCCAAAGATTTAGTATACACTGGACAATCAGGAGCATGCAGCACTCTATTAGAGGGTATTAGAGGGAACATACTAAACATGGGCGTGGTTATTCATTATTCATCTTGTTGCTATTGGTGGTTATTCATCTTTTTTGATAATCAAAAATGTATGTGCTGTTTGGATTTAAATGGCAAGGAATTGTGTTATTACTTCACACGCAGCTGTTTACTGAGCATGAGACAGATCTGACAACTCTTACTGACTACATGGCCAACCGATATATTGGTCAGGCCTCCTTAGCTAGCACAGCTGATTGACAGTTACATAGTTATTGCTGCTAAGCAATTGGAAGACACATGTCCAGAAGCAGCCTTCAAAAAATGTAGAGTGAAACCCCAAACCCTCCAGAAAACCTCCAGAGAATATCAAGGGTGAACCACCCTAAATTCACTGACTGCACACAGTAAATAAATGTAAAACCTAGGCCTGCCACTGTTGTGATGTTTAGGCTTATGATGAATTGCCAAATGAATATTAAACTATTAAATATTACTGAATATTAAATTATTTATGCTTATACTGGTCATTTCCTGTACAGTTCTTAGAGCTTCACTGAGCTTAAAACTGTGAAGTTTTGTGAAGTGAAGTATTAAGGTAGGCAAATATCTCAACAAATCATTATAATTTATCATGTTTATGTACATTGTAATATGTGGTTTTAAAGCAACAGTATTTAGGATTTGGAGAGCTCTCTGGTTGAAATATGTAATGGCATGTGATGTGCGGAAAAACAACTTGTTATGTTGATTGTGTGCTTGCGTTTAAAGAGTATTCAAAAGGAACTCAGTCAAAACTTGGTGAAGAACTTGCCTTTTGAGGATGTAAGCAGCGAATGATCAACTATTGTCACCATATGTTCATCAGAACCATATGGATTTTAATTTGAGACCTAAACATCATACCGTCTTTTTGAGGCTGTGCATGTGACATTCATATGTAAGGACATCATTTGACAAGGTCTTTCAGTTTTAGCAAAAAATCACATAGTGCTGCTTTAGAGGTATATGTGAAAGAAAGACAAAAAAAAGAAAGAAAAGGAAACACTTAATTGTTCTAAATCAGAGATGGAATAAAACATGGCACCACTTAATTTGGAACAAGTTAAACAGGCACATAAGGCTATTTATAAGATTTTTTATGAATACTTTACATGTGAAGCGTATAGGTATACTAAATATGTCAAATAGTGAAAACTATCAACTGCTGAAAATATTAGCAATAAATTTAATTATGATAATTATGATTAGCTTAGTTTTTTACTAGTAACTATTCAAAAATGCTATTTGACTGCACAAAAAACACTCAACAAAACATGACAGAATCTCTCTCTTTTGTACGTATATATTTCGTTTACATTAGACTAAATAAAGGAAACTGCTCAGGAGGTAGAAGGTAATGACGTTAAGCAGCTGTGCTGTACTTCTGGAGGGACTGTTCATCTGGCAGCTCTTTTCTGAATGATTGTGTGGACGAGTGGAGATCTGTGTGCATGCCTCACCGTCATGCCCGTAATGATTATTCCTCCAGCGATGAGCAGGCTGTCTGGAATGGCCTCTTTCTCTAAGTGAGGGTACGTGATGCTGGAGTCTCCACAGAAAAAGCCTCTCTTGTACGGCTTCACGGCCTTCAGTTCACAAGCAAAGAAAGGGATGGAGGCTGTGGAGAGGGAAGAGAGGGAGATGGAGAGGGTCACACGTTAACATTTTCTTTAAAAGGTTCTTTAGATCCTAAGGCTTTTTATCCAGTAGCTACATGAGAAACAAAATCAAAGTTTTGTGAGACTGACTGATAGAAACTCCTTCCTATCGCTACCACCACTGTAGAGAAATCAGTCAGTAAGTTTCTCTATAATGAACCACTTCACATGAAATGAACTCCGAATTACTTTATTCGCGGTTCAGTTGTAGAATTAAACAGCTGTTCAGAAAACCAAGGGATTATGATCAATGTATTGCCAGTTTTAGCCGTTCACAATTTTAATCAAGCATAACTGACCGCTGTGTTCAAAGGCAGTTGTGTACTGCCAGGCCTTTTACATAACATGTACTGTTATGAGCTGTTTCATTCTAAACACATAAGAAATCACTAACGTCATGACATTGCCAGGAAGCAATGAGCAAAGTAATCCCATTACAAATTGAGAAATAATTTGAAGTATTATGAGTGTTTTGTAGTGTATTGCTTCTTTTCACCAACTACCCCAACACTGGACATAATTAAAAATCAGCAGCCAAACCATCAAGGATTATAGTAAAACAAGAATCCTATCTTTTAAATGATGTGAGGTAAGTTAGGTAGGATGAGGTAAAAAAAGAAAACAAGCACATGAATTTTAAGCCTACAGTTTAAAGAGTGTATTGTGTACTTTTGACCATCAGTGAATGTGTATTTTAGGGCTACAAAGAATATTCGATACAGTTTGATAATTATAATATTCGAAGATAAAAAACGAAACCTGGGGTACGTTCAAACTTATAACACTGTGCACTGTTTTGTTATGGTTTTCGGATTGAATGACATGGGTCATTGAAATGATGCTACCCAATCAGCAGTGCTGTGTATAGAAATCCCACCAAATCAAAAAGACACTGCATGCAATGGGCGCTCATAAAAGTCCTCTACATATGCAGCCACTGCTTGGTGTACGCAACTGAAGACGTAAGAAAACATACATCCTAGGCATTTTCTAGCAAAGAGGTTTTTTTTTTTTAAATCTGGCCATAGTGGTAACAAATCCGTTCAACACACCACCGTTTCCATGCTTCTTTTTTTACCAGTCCGAGGGGAAATAATATTTCTTGATAAAGCTAATTACAAGCACCAATAGCAGTCACCAAAGCAATCAGTAAAAGCCACCAATAGCAGCAAATCTTAGACGAGCAAGATAATCTGTCTAAATCTTAACTGAGAATTATGGATAACATTGTTTCATATCAGTCAAACGGCCCTCTCCTGACAAAACCACAGGGATATATTTTGGCAGCAGTCAGCGGTCAGGCTGTCGAGACTTTGTTCCTAAGTGCCTGTATTAGAGCTCTAATGTGAGGCGCTAATGCCAGTTTTTAATGTTCGGTTCAATCCAAATGCTTTTCCCGCTGCTCTGGCTGGTAAGCTGTCTGTCCAGAGCAGCAAGTAACTTGCTCTGGGCAATAAGACTAATACAGCTGAGTTTATGCATGCACAGGTATAAAACAGTTTCCGAGTGGCTAAAAATCATGGTCACTCCCTGCTAAGAGTTAACCTTACTATTGTAAAACAATGGAGTTAAAAAGAAGCTGTTCTTTGTTCTCCTGCACTACGCAACACTGGCATGTTCAAACAGCAACCTGGTTTGCCAGACTGGACAGGATCCCACCAAAACAATGCTTTATGTTATTTGCTATGACTGTAATCGTTTATGAGCGATGCAGTTCCATTACCTCGTAGTATTTCACAATGCAATATTAATAAATAGTAATGATATAATGACATAATGATATAATAGGACATTTGAACATTCAAGATATGTGTGGTAGTTTTGGACCAAGATGACAGTGAGATCAGCTTATCAGCTGAATCATCTGCAATTAGAACAAAGTTAGAGTCCTCAGTCTGTCACTCCTGTCTTTGTGTGTGTAAATGAAGACGTGGACCTGAAGACCTGACATTCCACACATAACTCCTGCGCAGGCAGGACGACAGCGCTGAAAGATTCAGGATCAGGAGAAGAACGGGGCCCCGGAGAAAGGAGGGATTGTGGTGAAAACTCAACACGAGAAGAGGGACGAGGAACGAATGAATCTGCAAGAGATTTTGTCGAGACTCGTTCTGGAAAGTACGGTTCATTCAGAGAGAGCAAACAACCGCAGCACATTCAAAGAGAAAGTGCTTAGGTATTAATGATTAAACAGGGCGCTCCTGCTTTACAGCATCTATTACCAGAGCCATTTCCTGCTGGACACTGATAAGAGGAGTGAAAGGAATTCTGGGAAATCAGGGTGGCTCTCAAGGTCCTGGACAAACACACACACACACACACATGAAATAAAGGCAATGCATAATGCTGGTCGAGAGTTTGGAGGCACTTAGGCTTGTAATGAACCCATTAACCTATTAGGAAGTATAGGTCAGTTTTCAATAATTAAAAGCGGAATTCTACTGGCTTCTCAGACTGAAGCGGAATTCTACTGGCTTCTCAAACTTTCTCAAAATACTCTAAAAGAGAACTTTGCTGTTAAATTCTTAACTGTGGAGAAACTTACCAACACTGACTTCTTTACAATGGTAATGATAGAAACAAACATCAAGCCATTGGAACTAACTGTTTATTACAGGATCATAGGAAGATTCACTACTTCGCAGGAAGGCCACAGAAAGTCAGGGTCACACACACTTGTGAATGATTAACAGTAAGCAAATAGATGAAGGGGAGGGGATGTCAGGGAATCAGGGGAGTTGTATCTCCTGCATATTGAAATTCAGTTATGCAAATGGTATTACTGACATTGCTGGACTCCATCTTGTAAGAAATTTCTATGTGCTATTCTTTCCTTATTTTATAATTCCCCAGGTTCTGTATCCGGGGGTTCATATCATATGGTTATGCCATTAATTGCTGCTTCAAATTAAATTTGGAGAAGGCATATCTGGCCTCTATTTTGAAGTCTCTTGATAACAACTCCTAATAATGACACTAAAGGCTCTATAGGCATAGAAATATCAAAAACAGTGTTCAGGGCACCATTGCAGATATCCTCCCAATACTTTTCAGATTTTCACATCACCAAAAAGCAGAAATGAAAATTCAGTGCAGTTTTCCCACAAATTTGACTCATGACAATGAGTCAGTCCTCCTGGTTACAAGTTCTAAACTTACTGGAATAATTAAAGTATAGCTATTTTATTTCCTATGCAAAACCACCAGTGAATATGTACGTGTCTTCCGAGCTTTAATGAGTAATGCTGATGATGGTATAAGAGTGATAATCCAAACAAGTCAGTTCTCTTTGGGGATTATTTTGCCGTATGACTCTCTGTACGTAACACCATGCATGCACTTTTAGGCCAAAAGCCACATCACAAAATGACTGGAAAACATTCGGGCATCAGCCAATCTATTTGACCATTTCAGGTAATAACATGCTGGGAAGCTAGGAGGCATTGAACCCTTTGGACGTCTGGTTCATAGCGCCACATAGAACGGCACATTTCACTCAAAGCTCTCTGACTTAAGGATGCACAGTGATAATACAATCATATCAGGTTTGGAAAGATAATTGTTGAAAATAAATGAAAAAAAAAAAGAACAGATCAGCATTGGACAGATTTGACAACTATTTCAAAGCGGCCAATTCTTACATTTAAACTGTTACTGTGTTTTTAAGAATCGATATAGTATCATAAAACATAATACTTAGCAAATCAATATTTTCTTAAACCTGTAGTTTTTTGTACTCTGGAAGACTAGAATATTTAGGCAACGCTGGGCTACAATGCTATATCTGCATTATTCATTCTACTGTATTTATAACCATCTACCATAACAAATGCTAGATTTATTTGCAATGCTAGTCTAACAGCCCACAATTTCCATCTGGGCATCCCTACACTGAACGACTTTGATAATGCTAATTCTGCAAAAACTTTGCAACCCTCTTTAACATGTTAGATAAACGGCTGTTATATCCGACAGAGGTCTGGCATAAGAACAAAGCCATAACTCACTCATGTTATTCTCTTGTTGTGACATTAGCACACCGAAGGAGTTTTAATATGTGCCTTTAACAATAGTTTGAAATCATTATTTAAGCAGAACCTGCTCTTTCTATTACAGCAGATACTCTGAACATGATGTCAAGTGTTGTTATTTTCAAGCAGTTAGTGAGCAGCTGCTAAGCTTAGCGGGGATTCCGTCTTACTTAACAGAAAACTAACAAGGAGAAATTAAAAAAAAAAAAAAAAAGCAAGATGTTCCCAAACCTTTGATGGCCACTGTTCTAAAGCCACCACTTTATCTATGGCCATGTGGGGTGCATGTTATGGGACTGACCAAGCTATGCTGAACTTCGGCCTGCTTTCTCAGAGGAATCTCCCTCTCTCCCCTTCTTCCCCTCTCTCTCCTGACCCCCCTCGCTCCCATGCCCTCTCTCCTTCAGCTCGACCCGTAGAGCCTGGGACTGATCATTAACCCTCCTTTCCTCTTCTCTCTCAGAGCACCCACTGGAACACAGCCACACACTCAGACACACACACACAGATGCTGCCAGGGAAGCTCAGTGTACGTGATCATGCAGAGGCACAGTACTGTGTAAAAGTCAGCGACCACCCTTCATTCCCTCCAAGTTCTAGTCAAAAACTGAACAAAAATTTAGCACTATTATTATTACTATTATTATTATTCACTTTTCTAGATATTTCAGGAGATTATATACAAGACAAACTTCTCACACAAGAAAGATGAAAGTCAAATTAAAGTAAAAGAAAAATCAGGAGCTTGTGAAACCGGAGTTATAAAATATAACACCTTACTTTCATGCAGATTAGCTTGGTAGACCATCAAAACTGTCCCCATCAGACAAACAGTAAAACTTTGATCTTTGAGAAAGAGGAGATAAACAAGCTCCACTCTTCCTTCAGATCTGAAAACACCCGCAGGTGTTTCTGTCCATCCTTCCAGCTCAACACTATGCGTCTGAAAGGATGTGAAGCTGTCAAGAAGCCCTTACTGAGAAAAGGAAAAGGACCAAAAAGAAAAAAAAGAAGAAATCAAATAAGTGTTCAACAACAGACTCACCAACCCAGAGTTGGACCTCTACATCATTAACTGTGATTGGGATTACCTGGATGGTGAAAAGCATAAAATGCAACCAGTTTCTAAGACTGATCTTTGGAGGTGTGGGAAATGCACAAACCCTGCAGATTTCTTTGAAAAACTCTTGAAAAGAATGGAAGCTGTGATAAAGGTAAGAGTGGACAGCATAATAATAGTAATGTTATATTTAGTTGTTGAGGATGATCAATATATATTCAGTATATTGCTCCAGAGCTTCGGCAGTCATTAACAGTGAACATTCAAAGCCGGAGTCAGTCGTTTGCATAGTGCTGCCACTCCTTCTGTCTGCTCCGCTAGCCTCTGGAAGTGGTGGGCTAGGGAGTAATAGCACAGTTCATGCACCGGATAACCAGCATTAACTCAAGATATGAAGAACGGTCCAGTACAGCAGAGCACTGTTTGCAGCTGCCCTGGGAATACATGCTGTCCATGTTATACAGTACAAGACCATGCTGACAAAATGTACCGTGCCATTGCCATGCCCTTACATAAGTAATTCAGGTTTTTTAAAGAGACGCAATGATAATGTTGGGCTGTTTTAGCCGGTAGCTCTGGAAAAGCTGTGTTTCTTCTCATCATGTTTGGTGCAGTTTTTAGCTAATTAAAAATCCAAGCCATGTTATAGACTGTAACTAGAAGTTATCCAGGTTTCTCCTGAGAAAACTTGCAGTATTGTTGAAGTGTTTTGCAGATTTATTGAGAGCTTACATTATGGCCAAACAAAACAGCAACAAATATCCAAATCATAAAATAAAGACTGAACTGAAAGGATAGTTGCACCCAGAAGGAAGTGTGGGATTGCAGTGCTATTGGGAAGGAAGACAAAGGTTACCAGGAACAATAAATGATGATTAATTTAGACTGATATGGACAATATTTATTGCGCTATACATACAGAAGTAGTGTCTCTCGGTATGGCGTCGGGCCACCATGTTTGCTAACGCGACATGCCAGACGTCTCGGCATAAAGCTGTAGAGGTACCTAATGGTGTCCTGAGATAATCCATCTCATGCAGCTTAAGTATCTACACGCAGTTCCTGCAAATTTTGAGGTAGGGGAGGAGGTGGAGTGACACCAGGCCTTCTGGAGACGTGACACGTGACAACAAACCGTTCATCTTGGCGTTGACCACGGTGCCTCCACACACGGATTCGTTGTTCGTCACCACCAAGACAAACTGAAGATGAAGGCGTCACTGCTCGCTGAATGTCTGCAATCGTGGCTGTTGGGTCAGTCGGGTACAGCGGTAAGCCCCGACCTTGCTTACATCACATGCATGGCCGAGCATGACACTTCAGTCATTTTCACACATCTCATGAAGTCAGACCTACCCACCAAGTGTCATTCCTGTTAGTTGATTTCTTCTGGGTGCAGCTATTTGTGTAACTATTCTTTTGATAATGAGTGTGTATACACAGCCGTATATATTATGCATTAAACATATAAAACATTAAAGTCTAATCTGATACAAACCTGAACTTTAATCTTAAGTTCAGTAACCAAAAAGAAATGGTTTGGCTCTTGAAGTTTAGCAATGAACAGCTGCTCTCACATCACACTCACTTCCACTTATACACACACACGTCCACACACTCATCTAAGGCCGCGATTAATACGGTGGAAAAGCAAACCGGCTCAAGGTCGCAACAGCAGACCAACAGGTGAACATTGACTGTGATCATCGATTTTGGACACAGAGCTAATGAAGACGACTGACACGCGCGCACATACACATCTCTACTTAGGACCATGTTTGCTCACATCTGAGAGTCAAGGCTGCGTTTTCATAAAGACTGAAGACCAAACAGAGATAAATGCAGCCAAAATGAACAAAAATGCTAACAGCCAGTCATGAGACTAGAGCACATCCTGGAGTTCAGCAAGGCCTGCTTGGGACGCGTTTCAGTACAGATAACAAACTTGCAAGTCAACACAGAGAGAGAAAGAGAGAAAATAAAAACATCATTTGACACAGATCCCCTCTTAGTCCTGCTGCCAGCAGCAGTACATGTTCCAAATTTCAGCAGCGTTTCTCCCTCCAGGCCTATTTGAGCTGTGTTTGCGTGCTGGAGGGGCACTCAGATGGACTATCTGATAGTGGTCTGTTGTTGCTGCCCTGCCAGCTTCAGTAAGCATGCTGAAAGGGAAGAAGCTTGTACACGCTACTTTAGAGAAAACCAACCGCCTTGGGTTAGTGGAACTGCCTTATTAAGTTATTTGCGTGTCGTGAATTAATTAGTCATCGGTACACAAATAAAGTGGGTTAGATAACTCACACCTATTACCTAAATCTATTACTGTTACTGTAAAAAAACACATTATTATCCGTCACATACCGTGTAACACGGTATGTTTTTTAATAGAAAAATGGGCATCAATGTTCACAACAACAGCAACTCTCTTGTAAGCCACAGAAACTTAAAAATGCAGAGGGTGAAGTAGATGAACTGCTTCTTGCAAAGTAGACAAATGACTGTAAAATATGCCAATGACTATTTGTAAAGTACACAGATGGATGTTTCAAAAGTAGACCAATGACTGTGTGTAGAATACACCAATGACTGTTAGGTATATCAAAGATATTTTGTAAAGTTCAAATAATGAGTATATACAGTATAAAGTAGACCAGGGACTGTAAAGTACACCAGTGACCATTACGTAGATCAACAGATTTCTGTAAAGTTCACCAACAAGTATGTGTAAAATGATCAAAGACCGTTTGTAAAGTACACCAATGACTGTAGGGCTGTACCCGAATTTTGTCAGTCGAATCGGATATTAAGTGACTGTACTTATCTTTAAATAAAAAGAATCATGGCTGTAAACGAATAAATAAAGATATCTGTAATTTAGGTTCTAAAATAATGGAATTATAATAAAACAAACGTCTTCGGTCCGTTTTTCCTTCACCGCAAACAGCCATTATGTCTAAAACGAAAGTCAGCTCACTGGTTTGAAGCAGTGTTCGATGTCTGACTAAATGACGAGCAGAATTAGCTTTAATTTGTTCGGATTCTCTTCTTCAAAAGCTCCTCCAGACTTTTTCTGAGACATCGTTCCACCCGTGTTTCTCAGCTTCACAGCTTTAGCTCTCTTCAACGGTGAACCGCCAGCGCACGTTGTCACGTGGATTTAATATTTTAGCAAGCATGCGTCATAGCCCAGTTAGAACTTAAATATATATTTATTATTCCCCTTTTAATAATTATTAAAATGTCTTTTTAAATTCTTAAAGTTCTTGTGCATTTTGTAAGCTTTTGTCTGTTTTACGACAAAATAAATAAATAAATAAATAAACCTCTTCACTGTTGTCAGTCGACTTGAAGGTTCTCAGTCGACTCAAAGGGTCTCCGACTGACGATTCGACTAGTTGACTTCTAGAGGACAACCCTAAATGACTGTAAAGTAGATGAATGATTTTCTGGAAAGTTCACCAATATTTATGTGTAAAGACCAGTGACTGCTGGCAAAGTGACCAATGACTGTTTGTAAAGTACACCAATGACTCATCAGGTAGATCAATAACTCTGGAAAGTTCAATAATGTGTAAAGTAGAACACTCATAGTTTGAGTAATAAATGATCTTGCAAGGAATCATTGGAGTAATAACCATAAACAAGGATGACTGTAGAGTTTTACAGTTGTCTCGTACACAACAGTGCAGGTGGGGAGTGTTAATGGCACTGGTGTTCTTCACTCCTAATGCTCTTATCAGTGTGCTTTCACAACTGGGTTGTAAAATAAATAACACACCCACAGTGTATATCAGTGACCTATTTAACACAGTACTGGAGGACTGGAGACTGCACAACTGCACAACTGAAAAAACACCAAGTTAGCAAAAGAAATGCCCTGCTTACAGACCCCACATACTTTCATTCATTTTTTAGTTTTTTTCCGACTTGTGGGTTAAGTTTTCCTCTAAACTCAGGGTCAACATAGTGGACAAACACACATTTAGTCTTGTAGTGACTGTACAGGGTGGTCCATTAGCCCACATACCCCGAGGAAGTCACCCATGACCCAGTTGATACTCGAGCCGGCAGCTGGTCTATGTCAGAGTCAGTAGTTGGCAGGGCAGGGCGTGTTGGCCTGTGTGGAACGCACAAGCCCCTCTGAGCTTGCAAAACAAGGGCATGTGTCTTACAAACATGGGCAACAACCCTGCTCCTTGCTCTGCAAAGTGCTGGTCTAATACTAACTTAGGCCTATTCATGGACACATCTGATCTTAATATTGTCTGAATATAAGAGTCAGATATGATAGAACAGAGGTAAAGCTGAACTCTACAGGGCGGGGTACCCCACTCATTAGACCACACATGATAGGAATGAACATGAATTACAGTCATTGGGCAGCATTTGAAAAACAGCTAACGCATCTGAGCCTAAAATGCAGTGTATATATCGTTTCTATATTAATGTAATGCAATGATTAGAAGGTTTTAGACTTAAGGAGAAAAACATTTCTTTCTGTGTTTAAGGCACAAAATCAGATGGATAATGATTTCAATATGTACAGAAAAAATCTAATCTGAAACAGTGCACTGAATAAACGCCCCTCAGTTTCTTCTAAAGGTCTTTCATTTATCATGGGAACGACGGCCAGTGATAAAAACTAGGTTACTGTGTTCATCCTTCCAGAGTAAAGTGGGTAGGGAGAGGTTGCACACACCCACAGCTGAATGACTGGGCTTTTTATAAATCAATAATACATTCTAGGGGTTACGATTTCTAGGGTTCATTCTGTTTCAAGTCGTTGAAAAAGTTCAGTTGGAGAACTTGTTGAAACGTTACTTGTTTGACCTAAACCAACCTAGAGCTCTGTAGGATCATTTTAAGCACAGGGAATACTGAATCTCAGAATTTACCAGCACTGAACCTACAATGTGCATTGTTACTCCCCTAAAAGTTAGCAAAAGTTTGGGGGCCTGTGGTCAAATTCCATGTTTTTTCATTTTTCTAAGTGATAATAAGTTAACACATCCTCTGGTTTGTTCACAGTAATGGCAGATCTCTTGAGAGTCACTTACCTACGCAGATCTGAACCATTATTTTAGTTAGATCGGATCTGAACAAAAAATAGGATTTGAGCAATGAAGCTTGTAATGTGAATGTAGCTTAAATTTGGTGCAGGTGACGTCAGATCCTGCCAAATTACCATTTAGAGTATGTCTATGACAGCGTCTTACATTAGTCTCCCTCACCTAGTGACTTTTATTTCGCTGCTCCCAGCCAAACCTCCCAGCAAGTACATTATTTAAGCTTCACTAAATTTGTTAGCAGCGCTGGTCCAGTGGTGAAAATGCTGTGTTGTGATGTACTGAGTACGCTTCTCTCGCCTGTTGAGTCGTAACTGTGTGTGAAGCTCTAATTTGTTTTCTGGGAAAAGACCCGAGCAGCCAGGCGCCTGTTCCCTGAAAAATCTATTGCACGCTCGAACATCATGTACAACACTGAAAAACAAGTCCATCTGCTGGGAGAGGAGATGGCAGGGAAATGCCTCTTACCGGCAGGCTTAGCTTATCTAGAGGACATCATTAATGCATCTGGACTGTAATGGGATATGGCTGCATGTCTCTTTACTTGTCTATTATGAGCTGGGGCAAGTCAATAACATTGATTGGACTACATTCTATGAACTGATCCATCAGTGTGCATCAGCAAAACAACCCTGACTGCACACTGTTCAGTGTGTGTTTGAAAGAAACACCCAAAGTCCCAGCACTTATCAAAATATGACAGAGGAGAGGAGAGGAGAGGAGAGGAGAGGAGAGGAGAAGAGAGGAGAAAAAGGGAGATGAACAGACAGGAGCAGAGAGGATAAAAATGGGAGCAGAGAGCAGAGAGGAGAGGTAAGGAGAGGAGAAAAAATCAGTGGAGAGGAGAGGGGAAAAAGGTAGCAGAGGAGGACAGAAGAGAAGAGAAGAGAAGAGAAGAGAAGAGAAGAGAAGAGAAGAAGAGAAGAGAAGATGAGAGGAGAGGAAAGGAAAGGAGAGAAGAGAAAAGAAGAAAAGAAAAAAGAGCGAGAAGAGAAGAGGATGGAGCAGAGCAGAGAGATGACAGAAGAGACAAAAAGAAGAGAGAAAAAGAGAACAGAAGAGAACAGAAGACTAAAGATGATGCGCACATGTCATGCATCACTGTTTTTTCAGATTAGAGAAGAAGAGAGGAGAAGACAGGAAGGGTTGGGACCAAACTGAGTTGCACAACATTTGTTCAGCTTGAGAATGACTTCAGCTGAGAGAAAGAGGGAGGGATACAGAGAGAGAGAGAGAGAGGGGGGGGGGGGGGGGGGCTGTGTGTGAGAAACAGTTCTGTTTCTAATTTGCACTTTTGAACACCACAGCCCAGAATGAGGTCACCATAAATCAAGAACAACAATAAAATAAGAAACAGAGAGAACAACGCAGAGAGAGCGAAAGACAGAGACAGATGGAGACAGAACACAACCAGCAGAACCTGAAGACACATGTCTGCTGCAAGCGGTTCTTTGATGGGTAAGTTTGTGTGCTTAACAGTTTGTGAAGTAAAGCTCAGCTTTCGTAAGGAGCACAGCTGTTTAGAAGAGAAAACAAATGTACATGAAAAACAGCAGAAGACATAAACACACATGCTCTGAGAGTTTTCCAAATGAGGCACAATACACAGCAGCCAATCAGGATGGAGATCACATATATCAGTCCTACAGGTGCCATGGAATGGAAAACTTCAATTACACTGTCATAGTTATATAAAGGGAGTTCAGCAGATAGAAATAGAGGTCAGTAAAACAGGCCGATTCTGGGATCCTCTGGGTTCCAGGCCACGAAGGTGAATGTTGGCGCTTTTCATACCTATTCCATGAAATGAAAGTCAGCAGGCATGACTGATTTTCAATGAGGCTGAAATTGGCTTCCTATTTGCCAGCTTCTTAACGTTCCATTCCACCTTAAACGCTACAGCTTGTACAGGCACCATAATTTAACTGCAGCACCGATTAAAACAAAGCGAGCTGGCGAATGGGAATCCAGCTTCAGTGCCCACATATTTAGCAAAATCCTGGTCAGCTTTCATTCAAAGTTGTTTGAATTGCACATTTCACTCCAGACAGTTTCTCAAACCTCGGACGATATCGAGCAGCTTCGCTTAGCGTTTGATACTGCAGAACACTGGGAATTCTGCATACTTCAGTGGTTGAGATTTATTTGCAGTGGTGGTGATAGGAACCATGGTTCCCAGTGTCTACAATGCAAATACAGGATGTCTCAAAAGAAAGGAAACACCCATATAAAATGAAAACAGTTTGGCAGACGGTGATCTAATTTTAGACACGAGCTGTGGGGGAAGGTTTAAACCTGTTAGGCCATGCCACCAACCCATGCCGCTATCTTGGATCAACTTCAGTGTTTTTTTTTTTAATGGGAAGGTAAAAGGGAAGAGAAAGAGGCCAGAGCAGCGGTTGCTGTTACTACATCTGTATTAGTTTTTGGTCATCCAGCTTTCGTTTTCGGCAAGTTTGACAACTGCACAATGGGTAACTGGAGGCCTGTTTGAATGGCGCTGGTTGAAATCTTCTGTGGTGGCACGTGTGCTTCATTCACTGGAAATGAGGATGATCTCAATACGTTCTGCTTGGAATAACGCCATCCTTCATATGAAGCACAGCACTGATTTTCTCTTGGAATTCCTATCCAGTTTGATCTGTCACAAACCTACCTTCCCATCTGAAAAACTGAATTTTAATCCAAGAGGGCGGCATTGAAAATGGCCGCCACGTTGGTGACCTAACAGCTTGTGTCTAAATTCGTCTTTTGTCTTGTGCCTAACAGCTACATTTGAATCACCGCCTGCCAAATTGTCGTTCTAGTTTTATTCCACAAATTTATTTAATATCTAAAACCACCAGTGAACCAGTGTCTTCTAGGTTTTTAAATATAATATTGACGATAGTAAAATAGTTGAAAATCTGAAAACAACAGGTTTTATTTAGGGACTTTGTTGCCTTAGAACGCCCTTCATGTACCCTCCACCATGAACGGACTAAACTGAATGGATTAAAATACATTTTAGGCCAAATCTTTATCACAGAACTACTGCAAAACTAGGTCCCTATAAACACCAGTGTGCAAAATTCTACCGCAATAAGTTTCTCTAGCACTCTGAATGATTTAGTTAACATGCATTACAGAACTTAACAGATGCATGTCGTGATAACTGTGGAGTGTTCTACCACCGCCAATCTGATTTTAGCCCTGTTTCATAAAACTATTTGGGTAGAGAGACAAGTAAGACAGAGAGAGAGAGGGAGAGAGAGAAAGAGAGAGAGATAAAGACAGAGAGAGGGAGAAAGATGTACAAGTAATGTGTATTTCAGTTGTATGAGCAGGATCATGAACAGCTTCATATAAACACATCATTAACCTCAGAAACTTTCCAGAAGAAAGAAAGAGAGAGAGAGAGGGAGAGCCAGAAACAGAGAGATGAGGAATAGGAGGGTGAGAGAGAGATGAAAAAGAGGGAGAGAGAGAGAGAAGGAGGTAGATGGAAGTGATTAGTGTTGGTTGTGGAATGTGAGGGTCACACAGAGTTATACTCAACACGTGAAACATCAGCCCACCTCACACACACACACACACACACACACACACACACACACACACACACACAAATACACACAGACCACAGGTTCCACTCTGGTGAAACAGCACACAGCTCCACACACACTTCAGAAAGCTGCCTGCACCGCAGAGCCAGAGTTCAGAGCAGACCAGACCACAGTAAAGACTGGACCGAATGGCCCATATAAACACCTGACCTGTGACCGACCGTACAGACACGTCTGCTGCAGTATGTGAAGTACACGAAACACTACCAGATGACCAAACGTATATGAAAACAACACACATATGTAAACCTCCAACATGGTACATACACAGGGGAAAGAAAAATGGTCTTTACCTTTGTATGTTAATGTAATGAGATCCTATTCCAAGTCAGTTTGGACCATTTCCACAAGTCCACTCCACATCAAATGCTCATACTAGTAATGAGCCAACAATAAAGTTCCTGACCACCCCCCCCCCCACCCCCCAAACAAAAAAAAAACAGCTGAATAAAAATAATATAAAAATAAAAATAATTAAAAACTATAAAGGTTCACATTATTAAAGCATCGTAACGGACATCCAAACAATGAACTCCTTTTGCTCTCCTTTTTTAACTATGCTTTAACTCAGGGACTTTCAGCTTCTGCTGTTTTGCCGTGTTCTGTATATCAAGCAGGATGCTGTGTTTTATTAACAGTATTAAACCTGCAGCAGAGACATTCCTGGATGTTACTCAGCATGAACAGTGATTAAAAGCAGTGAATGTGTAATATCCTGTGCAGAAACCGTGAAGCAGGTTCACCTGGCCGACATTTTCACTGATGAACGTCCGCTTCAGTTTGAATACATTTGCAAATGAGCAGCACAGGACAGAGCGAAGGACACAAACTGTGTTTTAAACATGCATTTTCAGTGCATCCCTAGTTCTCACTGTACGAGAGAGAGTAAGAGAGACAGAGAGAGAGAGAGAGTGGGAGAGAGAAAGAAGGAGAGAGAGTGATAAGTGAACGTGGAAAGGAGAGAGAGACAGAGAGAGACAGGCAAGAGAGTGGGAGGGAGACAGAGAAAGAGTAGGAGAGATGGAGAGAGTGGGAGGTCGGAGTGAGTGCAGTGCTGATACACAATGTAAATGTAACGCTGCTGTAGATCATCAATGAACTATGTTGTAATGAATTATGAATTATAGTAAAATATAGGCATGCAATATAAACTTAATGAATAGTAAAAGGAAAACACTGCTGACATTTAAAGGGATAAAGATGAACAGAAAACAGGGAGATGTACTGGACGTGTTTCCATGCTTCCTGAGTTATCGGTCGGTGAAACACTGCTGGAGCGTCGTCACTGCCTCTCTGTCTACTCTGCATCTTTCAACATTACAAAGATGGCCTTTGTGGAAAGGTGCTCAGGTGTGCATGAGCAAGGCCTCGCACGCATGCACACACACACACACGCACGAACAAACACTAGACAGAGGCCGACAGGAGATTAAATATCGGCACCATGGCGGAGTGTCTTGGATTCAGTGCCACCACACACAAAGCTGCTAATTAAAGCTATTGTCTATGGGGGGTGGGTGGGGAGAGACGGCCCTTCAGAAAAGCCGCCTCTCTTTGGGAGGAGCGCTGCATCTCTTAGCCGGGTGTCCTGTTTTGTCTGCCCTGATCTGCTCCAAGAAAAGACGAATCACACCAAGGACAAAGACAGAGCGAGTGAGCTGTAGGAGTTATGTGTAGATGCAGCAGAAGATAAAAACAATCCTTTTCATCTGTATTGACCATATCTGACATGATCCAAGGAAAGCTAGACACAAACACACAGATTTGGTTTCTTTTGTTGTTGTTTTGTTTTCGCAGTGTCAGGATATGGGGTCATATACATACAGCAGTGCTGCTGGAGTGTTTAAACACTGTGTCCACTCGCTGTCCACTCTATTAGACACTCCTACTTTGGTGGTCCACCTAGTAGATGTAACGTCAGAGACAGTAGCTCATCTGCTGCTGCAAAGTTTGTGTCAATTGTCCTCTAGTCCTTCATCAGTGGTCACAGGACACTGCCCACAGGACGCTGCCCACAGGACGCTGCTGGCTGGATAGTTTTGGTTGGTGAACTGTTCTCAGTCTAGCAGTGACACTGAGGTGGTCAGCAGCAGCACTGCAGTGCCTGATCCACTCACACCAGCACAACACACACTAAGACATCCCTACCACGTCAGTGTCACTGCTGTGCTGAGAATGATCCACCACCCACATAATACATGCTCTGTGGTGGTCCTGACCACTGAAGAACAGGGTAAAAGGGGCTATCAAAGTATGTACAGAAACAGATGGGACTATGAAGTGCACCTATAAGGAGAGCTGATAAAAGCTGAGAATGAGTGTAGAAATTAGTAGGTGGTCTTACATGTAGTAAGAACTTTCCTAAAAAGTAACTTTTATTAACAGGACTATTTTTGCTGGTAAAAACACCTTTGTCCTGAAAATGAACCATGACTTGTGGCTAACATGGTAACATGGCAGCCCTGGGCAGGTACAAGCAAAGTCTTCTAGTTTTCCAGCTGCCATTCGAGAAACACTTCACACCTAAAAATAAGGGTCTCTGGAAGGAAGGAAGATAGAAAGAAAGAAAATGTGAGGTAATGAGTCGAGCAACTGGGCTAAACATCTCTAACCTGCTAGAGATATAGAGATCTCGCCCCTCCACCAGCAGCACCAGCAGACCTGCATACTGTTGTTGTTGCCGCAGCCGTGTCCAGACACGCTTCCCCATTCGCTTTTGCTGTGCCACCCTGTCAGAGCACTCTATATCCCATTGGCTCAGTTTTTTAAAATAATCCACGATTTTATATCACTATATTTTTCACCCCCTAAAATTCTCTCACTACAATACCCAGCATGCATTTCATATATATATATAGCATTAGGGCGTATACCTTAGCTGCACTGGTTGTGAAACAAAACAACTTTTTTTTGTCTCTGTCAAAGATGACTGAGTTCAGTTGAGTTCGGAATAATGTCTGGGGAAATGCTGCATAGGATGTGGAAAAATGAATGGGACAAAGCCTGAGGTGCTGTGTTTCCTCAATCAGAAAAAAAGATTGTGTTAGACCTGGCATTAGGAATGGATCCAGGACTAGGGTACATGTATCTAGCTAGTTAAGTAGGTTATATTGCTTTACCTTAATGCCATTTTCTGATGAGCCAGCTAACAGATTCCCTCAACATATATGGCAACAACAGGCTGCAGTCCTTCATAATATACTTTTCCCAAACATTCAAAACAGAAATCTTGAGTTATACGGTATTTCAGTTCATGAAACATGAAGGGTTGAAAGCCCAATGCGTTATTTTATATTGTCTTCTCAAAAAAAGATGTTAAACTTTACCAAAAATGTCTACAAGCAGCAAAAGATCCAAACAGGAGCCGGACTGAGATGAAGTATTAAAAAATAATTCATTGCATGAATTTAATTCCACACATTTCTATTCAGTATGTAAAGTAACAGTATAAAGACTTTTGTTGTGCATTTTTCTTTGGGTCTGATTGGAACAGAACTGTCTTTGGATCATCTACGAGTCTATGTGTATGTATCTGGAGCCCCTGTCTCAGAGCCCAGCAGTGAACAGCAGAGGCAGTTGACCGCTAAGTACAGCCAAAGTGCAGGACCTCGGGGAAGAGTATCTGATTTTTGAAGAAGGAGTGGGGGGGAAAAACAGAGGAAGGTCAACTAAGTTAATGTGAAAAGAACATCTCCTGGCACGCTCCTCTGGTATTGTGGAAACTGGGAACGACACTACGACTGTAAACACATAAAAAACAGCACACGCACACACACACAAGAACAGACAGGCGAATATTTGTGAGCTCAAGTCAGAGGTGACCGCAGTGAGATAATTGCGGCTGTTGAAGGGGCTCTTCAGCACCTCGGCCGTGATTACAGTAATCCTGTAATTTGTTGAAGCTGTGTGAGGGCAGATGCTGCAGCTTCCTCTGCTGC
>CM067475.1:37932206-37998176 GCA_034552555.1 Semaprochilodus insignis | reverse complement strand
CCCACCCCCCCCAACAAGGCCACGAGCAATGACCCCTGACCCCTCACGAGATCGATAACAATCACCAAACGGCCCACATGCACACACACAGGCACACATTAGCCTGGGGCAGTGTCCTCGTTCAGACCCGTTTTTCCACAAATGGGGAAGCAGGCTTCAGCAGGCAGCAGGATCTGGAGCAGGCCAAATTATGGTTAGCCTTTCTGTATGTCTGCTTGCTCGTGTATGTGTGTTGGAGTGTACTGTTCAACAGGTAAGCAAGAGCAAACATTTGAATTGCTTAGCGAGACAGTGATACTGCAGGTTAATTAAAACACTCCATAAGCAGTTGCTTCTTCATTTCATAAGGGAACTTTCTTGTAGTTTGGTACAGTTCTCCTGCACTCATTTGCAGCACAATTAGATATAGCAATTTGGGAAATAACATTACATATTTTGTTGTTTATAGTTGCCTTCATAGGATGCAGTCAAAGTCAAAGGGTGAAATGGTTTCCACAACTGAAATTCAGGACACATTCAGCCAAAAAACGTTCAATTCCAGAGTGTCTCAGCTATAGCAATGAAAAACACCTATGGCCATGCCTTTGGAACTCCTGTTTAGCAGCCTCAAGTTTCTTCAGCACACTCATTTACAGGTTCAGGTCAAAAAGATATTGAAATACTCAGCATTATAAAGGTGTGATATTCCCAAATTAACTAAACTCAGTAACAGAATGTCATTAACAGAAGGCCGTCCTGTCTTTTAATACCACTTATGAGTCACTGCAGCGTCGACTTTGTCCCCAGTCCACCATGAGAGGATGAAGAATTAGCGCAGCTCCAAAACGTATTACTTACTGTAATTATAAAATTCATTTTGAAGGTTCTGCAGCCAGTTACATCTTTTAAGGACAGGTAGCCAATGAAACAAAGAGTAAGCGCAACAAGTGCTGAAGTTCTTGGCAACTGATTATGATCGCCGCTGCTGCCTGTTGCATTATGAATCCACGTTTGATAGCAAAAGAAGCATAAATAGATAGATACATAAATAGAAGCAAAAAAGTTAATATTGGGTTTCTTTTCACCGCTGGAGACAGTTGTTAATGCTAACACTGAATGTGATACAGTACTTTCCCTTGTTTCTTATGATAGTGGGGACATCACAACTTTCTGGTGATATGCTGCTCTCTATTATAGTTTGGACTATGAATTCGACATTTTGCATCATCTTACAAATTTGAAATTCAAAGAATTTGATTAAATCGACTATTCCTAATAGTAATGCATGTAGTCTAAGTAAAAGACCACATAGAAAGCAGCTGCAGCAATTATGTTTTCACAGTTCCACTCACATCGTTTATTAAGTGTTCGATCTTAAGACCTCATTGTTGACCTGCTTAATGTTTCGCTTTTTCAGTCAAAATTCTTGGCCTATTTCTCTTTAGCCGAAAAACTGAAAATGCCACTTTCAGCCATTTCCAGACTAAGCATTTCGGTAGCCAAAATGTCCCTAGTTAACATCTTTAAAAAGTTCTTTTAAAACACTTTCCACTTGTCAGTTCCTGTTAATAATGGAATAAATACAAAAACAAAATGACCACACTTGATAAATACAAAAAATTTATCACTAGACCATGAACTGAACCCGCATGCATGGAACATTCTGCTGTTTATATGGGGATGTTGCATAATAGCCATATTCTAAAACTGCAGATATGCATGCCACTATGGATGGACTGATTGAACCAGAACTCACTTGCGAAAGGGGCTAATTACGAGTTTTTAAGTCTGTAAAGCTGAAGTCCGTCTTCAATCTAATCAAGCGCATAAGAGTAAGCGCTAGCATGGCCTGAAGAACATGCTGCCATGCAGGCCGGCAGGCGCGGACACCCACAGCCCTGACATGCTGCAGCATGCTGTAGACTCCCTGTCTCACCCTGCAGCTTTCACTGCCAAGTGAATGGAAACACAAACTTAGTGGCACAAAGAGACACCTTGAAAACACACGTGCACCAACACACACACATACGCATGCGTCACACACTTCAAGCTGCTCTGCTGGGCTCTCTGTCGGGACATCTTCTGCCTGTAATTGCATTCCACGGTCGAAAGAAGAAGAAAGGGAGAGAGGGAAGAGAGCAGAGATAAGCCGAATGAGGCCCTCCTTTCATAGTCCCTACCACCTTCTGCTCTCTCTGATCACTGAGTTAGATAGAGGACCTCTGTCCGTACTGCTGGGCCCTCTCCTTTTGCCCGCAAAAATAACATCACAATACAGGAAGACCTTTTTACAATACACAACATGCTGCTATGCTGTGGTTTTAGAAAGAAATCACACCCTTAAAAAAGCCAGTGAACAATTAAGGTAGCCATTAAAATCAACTTTTATCTGAAATGGAGGTAGTGTTGTACTACTCAAGACCCGCTGTACTATGTGCAACAGCTTCTTTCCCCAAGCCATCAGACTCCTTAACAACCAGAGTCTGGTCTGAATAACTGCACACATTTCTGTGACTGGACTGAACGCACACACACACACACACACACACACAAAATCTCATCTCTTAAATCTGTCTACACAAACTTAAGGAGTAAATGTTTACATTTATACCACATATTGACATAACTGCTGCAAAAAAACAATGTTCAATGACATAACTGCTGCTATGTAACTGCTAAAAACATGGTTCAATGTTCATCTTAAAAAAATAGACATAACTGCACTTTACTGCTCCCTCCTTGTATTTATTGTTTGCTGTTTTGTATATTGTAAATTGTCTTGTGTATCTATTGTATTTATTGTTCTGTGTAGCACCTTGGTCCTGGAGGAACGTTGTTTCGTTTCACTGTGTACGGTACACCACTGTATATGGTTGAAATGACAATAAAAAACTACTTGACTTGACTTGACTTGACTTGACTTGACTAGTAGCGGTCTTGGTCTTGTCACTGTCTTGACCTCATCTAGACTCTGTCTAGTCTCAGTGTCGGGATAAGGTGATCTCTGGAGTGTAATACCTCCGTCTAAGGAAACTGGTAGCTGGATTATTATTAAATATTGATGAAATCAGAACAAAAAGAATAAATCAGTCCTTTCGCTATGTACTAAATTCCCAGCTCCATGCCAGTCGTCGTGCTGCGGCGCTGATATGCACGCACAGACGCGTTGCAAAGATAAAGGCAGAAGTAGCTCCATTTAAAACAAGTAATAACAAAGACGACTTTATGGGATGCCTCAGAGTATTTTGGACAGGTATCGTTCCAATAAGAGCAAAGCTTGCTGTACAGACAGCAGTAAATCTCAGATTAACATACAGAGCACAGCCACATGTGAAAACTGTGTTTGAAGAATGATTTCAGAGAGCACAACGAACCTAAAGTTGGCTTCTTATTCAAGCGTCAGAGTGATTTGCATTAACAGATCTGTGTGTCCTTAATTCTGTGCTTTTATGTGTTGGGTAATGTGCAAAGTATAGTTTTATCTGGTTTCCAAATGTGGCTGGTACACAGCTGGACATTGAAGTTAAGCTTTTTAAACATTTGTTTAGCCATTAACAGAGAATTATAATGGTCGCACACATAACTAGAAACAAATGTAATGTTGTGGGTAAAATGTTCATATTTTTATTCTAAAAAAACAAAATCTGGTCTTAATCTGGTCTCGGCCTTGGCCATTCCTGGTGTCAGTCTCATCTAGTGGTCTTCACTACAACACTACTTAGAGTGTCGCCAGTTGTTTTTTTCACTATGCAATGTTTCTTTAATAACATTGGTGGAATATATTTCATTGAAACACGTATGGGTTGCATGGTGGCAAAGCGGGTAGGGCTTTTGCCTCACAGCAAAAAGGCCCAGGGTTCGATTCCCAGGTGCGGCCGTTATGTGTAGAGCTTTCATGTTCTCCCCGTTTCCACACGGGCTTCCTCCGGGTGCTCCGGTTTCCTCCCACAGTTAAAAAAAAAACATGCAGTCAGGTGATGAGAGATGCTAAATTGCCCCCTAGGTATAAGTGAATGTGATTTGGCTGGCAGTCTGTCCAGGGTGTTTCCTACCCTCTGCCCAATGAGTGCTGGGATAGGCCCCAGCACCCTCAATGACCCTGAAGAATAAGTGACTTAGAAGATGAATACCAATGATATACTCAGAAATGTGTATTGTGACACTATTCCTAAGAAGAATGATAACATATTCCCCATTACTATGTCTAGCTGCACTTCCTGGCCCCTTTCATTCTCTCACTCCCTCCCTCCATCCCTCATTCAGTTGCTCTCTCCTTCCTTCCCTCCCTCAGTCTCTCACTTACTCATGTTGGTGCATTGTCTATAACTAACCCTTTGATGTCTCACTCACTTCCTGACATTTGAGCTACTTCCTCTGGCTTCATCAGCCCACAGGACCATGAGCCTACCAAGGCATATTAGTACATACAAGCCAGTACATACAAGTACATGACAAGCCAACTCCTTTGTTTGCATATAAATATGAAATTAGCTGAAAGTGGACAATCATGTGAGCGCAGTGGTGTATGGCGTATGGTGTAGGATCTAATCCGCCTCACATACTAATCTCACTACAGCTTAGTTCACGCTAAAACACACAACCCTAGCCTACAGTAAAACATTTGAATTGCTCACTTTCATAACTACATACAGATCATCACAGTTTTATAGTAGTTAGTGAATAATCTGAAGTAGTTGCTGCATAATACGCCCAAGATTAATATCTACAGTTTTAGAGGCTAAGTAAACAGGTTTTGTGATTTTCTGCCAAAACACACCCACTTCAACTCAGAAAGGACTTGTTAGTTAGCAGATTAGTTGGATTAGGTGTCTTGGGAGCGAGGAACACACTATAGGGCAGAGATTCCTCCAGAACCAGCCTGGGAACCACTGGTTTAGGCTCTCTGATTAGCATGGAGTAGCTTTGAGTAGCAACTTCATGCATCCTGGTTTGAAATGATTTAGCCAAGAACATGTTAAGGGTCCATATTCTGGTTCTGTAGTTTAGTGCAGAAGCTATGAATCTAATGTTTCTGGTGGAATGAACTTCCATTGGCTGTCAGAACAGCGGACTCACTTGCAGACTTTAAACACACACTGAAGACCCACCTCTTTGTGAATCAATTAAGGGAGCACTAATCTTAGTATATATTGAAATGCACTGTATTGCATTTATGTTGCACCAAACTCAGTATCTTCGTTCTAGGTATGAACACTGGCTAGGTTTTGCTGTGTATTGCAGCTATGCTGTATTTAACTCTGGGTTTTTCTGTCTAGGTATCAGCACTGGCCCTTGTTCTGGCAAAATCTGAGCTCAAGGGGAGTTTGGACTCTAACCTATTTAGACTAATGCTGATACATTCTCTTACTGAACACTAAGCACATTTGTAAGTCGCTCTGGATAAGAGCGTCTGCTAAATGCTGTAGATGTAAGGGTAAGACAATAGACACCCAAATCTTTTCCTAAACTTTTCTCTACCTACCCAAACTGCAGACAACTTCACCTGCTCACTCTCCCACATAAAACTACTCCTCCTTGTGTGCACTCACATCACTCAGGAATATAGATGCTAGATTATGTTCACAATTTCTGTTGTGTCTATTTACGAACGAATATCTAAGATTTAACAGTTATTTATTAATGGAAACATGTAGAAATCGTAATGATAATATTTTTATACCATATTTTTTACTTCATACTGTGTCCTAAACCATATCCACAAGCCTGTGTGTCCTTAAGGAAGAAATGGATGTGGTTTTAAGTGACATTTGACTGCTAGTGTTTGTTTGCAACGTTTGCCTCATAGCTCCAGCTTTTTCACCAAACCATTTCTTTAAAGCAGGCGCGCGTCAGGATCATAGAGACATATGCTATTTCGGGTGTGTGATTCTGATTTTAGGTGACGTCAGTGGGGGCCACAAAGAGGTAAGAGAACAGGTGGTCAGCATGGTAAGCACTTATGTGTGCTCAAACCACATACAGACATGCAGATACCCGCTGCACAGGCCCAAGTACATCCCACTATTGCTTCTGACCAGGCCTGATTCAGGCTTGTTTGCTGGGCATGCTGGTCTCTCGGGGGCTCCATACACACCACAACAAAGCAAAGCACAATGTCCCCAAGCACACAAACCCACACATACACAGCCTATCCAGCCAGAAAGTGGGAGTCTGCGCCAGTGAGCGATCTTCTCGTCCGATGGCCTCCCGAACAATCCGCCTTGTTGTTCTGTGTTGTTCTCCTGTAGCCTGCAGAGGCATTCACATACACACAGCAGGCATTTCTGAGACAGATCGCCTCTCAAAGCCTGGGGACTTATTAAAAGTGGATCGGAATGTCACGGCATGAATACGCCATTCACAAGCTGTGCAAAATGCCAAAGAGACAAATAAACCAGAACCACTGTACTGTACAGGACATTTTGGTTTCAGGGCATTCCATCTCATGTCATGGAAATCTACAACTGGAACAAGGGAAGAATATTTTATTCGCCTGCTAAAAACTTTGCCAGCTTATCCAAGTTCTCCATATGGTGGACTAACAGTAATACATAAGATAGTAGAAATTTTAGGGATGCCCAGTGATCATGTTAGTATTAGCAGATAATTGTAGAGTTGGACCCAAATATTTGACGATTCGGGTTTTTGTTGGATATTTGGTCTTTAACTATGAGATTCGGATATTCATTTTTCATCAAAATACTGTTATGTGTGAGGTTCCCAGAAGAAACTTGAGGTTATGGTCCACAACGCAATTTTCAATTTGCTGAAAACTGTACCAAACATGCTAACAGCTAAAAAGACAGCCCTCTGTTCTACTCCAGAAAACCCACAACTCCACCTGTATTCAGGGTCTTCAATATAAAAGTCCTTGTACGAACGAACCTAAAAGCACATTTCTTTTCTTTAGAAAAACTGCACTAATAACAATGTACTACATTTTTAACTTGTTACACCACCTCCGCAAAGCACTGGCTAACCCATGCATGCACTGCGCCTAGCCTGTTGGTAAGAGGACCTGGTAGATGGTGGCATGGCGCTCTGTGAGGAAAGCAGATGGAACCTGGAGATTTGGATTTTACACTGGATGAAGTAGCTGGCAGACATTTAACACAGGAATTGGATGTCGATTGTGTTTACATTTTTCTCAGCACCCGGGGGCCCAAAGCTTTAACTATTTGCTGGTGATTACTGCTGAAGCACCAGAGCCCAAAAAAATGGTATTCAGATAATAGCTTAAAAATATCATCAGGCAGACTGATCTTATATTTTATGATATATTTTGTTGTACTCCAGAAGAGCATACAGTTTAGGCATCGATGCAATCAATAGGTTGGACACAAAAATGTCTGTTACATTTCTCTGTAATGCTAATCCAAGCAGACTTAGTCTCAGTTTCTACATTTTACAGATATTCAGGTATTGGTATCGGAGATACCTCCCATATCGGTACATCCCTAGAAATGTACAGTACAATGGATTTTGGCTCCAAAGTTAACATACATTAACAGGTTCACATACATAGATGTTCTAAGAGATCCTGATTTCATAATACCGAATTTACCAAAGGCTGCAATATGCAAATATGTAACCAATCAAAGTGTTTTACTATGTTCCATGATCATCTTGGTCAATCATCATTCCAGATGAGTGTATCTGTGGATGTTTTGATGAATCAAGGTGAACATAAAATGGCAAAAGTAAAGTCTGTCAGACTAAAAAAAGGCTAGAGCATATACTGCAAGGAGTATCACAATGATATGTGGCAATACAATTGCAAGTACTTATTTTTCCCAGTCTTGCTTAACTAGGCATTCCTGCTGTAGGTCAAAGTTTGAGTCTAATGTGACCAGTAGCCCAGGTGTCCAAAACCACAATAAGTAAGTCCTGCTGGTTCTGCAAAAAATGAAAATTTGTCTGACTCTTGCCCCAGTGGTATGCCCTGTCTGACCCTCTTCCTTCCTGACCTCATCAGTCACCAGACCACAACGCATTTTCCAATTCTCTTAATGGAAAAAGGATGATACTCCCACCCATCCACCCACATATGCCTACACACTGAAACACGACTGCATCATGCTGAGCATATTCAAAACTACAGCGTCCACCATGAGACCCTGTCAAGAACATCAGCACAGAGTGAGTCAGTGAACTGCTGAGAGATTTGCTGACCTCCACCCAGGACAGCAACATGGGGCTGCTACGTACTCATGTGTTCAGATGAAGAGCTTGGGAATCAGTCAACAGTCTCAAAGGAGAACTCTCAGCAAGAGTAATATAACCGCAAGTTAAGGAACACAACAAACTCATTATGTCTTCCTATCTGTCTAGTGGAATTGAGGGATCTGTACAAAGTCGCATTATACAAGACCTGTTGGTCTGCCTGGACAGGTTGGGCTCCACAAACCTGCCCAACGATCAGTGCCCAAGCAGTTTATTAGCGAAAGTCCAATGTTTTTTTTCAATTGGCCTTTATCCTACATTTTCCAAGTTGTGTTTTGTTTCCTTGAGGTTCATTTTCAACAGTTATGTGAGTTGTTTGTTACTGGTTTGAAAATGACCTCTAGTCTGATTGGCTGCCCTGTTTTGTGTGTCATTCAGGAAAGAAGTCTGGGTGGCAACACACCTTATAACTTCAGTGTGAATAGGCAGGGCTGTATTACTGTCATAACTCCAAAATAATAACTTTAAAGGAGAAAGAAAACACATACTTTAATGAGACTTCTTCCCCCAAGTATTTTTGGGCCATTTCTTTTCATCCATGCATCATAAAGTTTATACACAATGAAAATGGGCAACGTGCTCTTTCAAATTTGGTCAGAAATTGAAAAACAAGACAAATCGAAATACAAGGTTTCGCTCCTACAGCGCCAATATATAGGCGAATGTGCTGATTTTTTGTGACATCACAAAAACACTAAACTTAAAGTGGGTTGTTTTTGCAGCCTAATGGACATATATGGACTTCACTGACTGAGATGTGACTTTAACAGTGTACACATCCTCTATCAAATTCTTTTGCTTCTTTTTTTTTTGAAAGTAGGAATCTGTTTAGTTTTTGCCACTATATGGGCCCTTTAAGTGCTGTAGTACTGATGGCCATGATTCATGGAGGTTCTCCATTTTGTTTTCCACTTTTCAGACTTTTGCTGAAAAGGGTGAAGAAAGGGGAGGGATGGACGTCCTAACAGAGTTTCCACAGAATCTTATCAGCTTATATAAGCTCCTTAGAAGCTGGCGCAACACTTTAGGGTGACTAACAACAAGCTTGGCGTCTGGTCAGAGAAAGGAGCTCAGTGCTCCCCGACTTCTCTCTCCTGTTTTCCTCCCTGAGAAACGCTGTTGCCATGGACACGCAAGAATTCCCGCGACAACAGCCTTCAAGAGTCCACGCGCACAGAAAGCGCGAGCAGCAAACTTAAATTTCCTCACAGAAAAGCTCTTATTTAGGGTCTTAAAACGGATTATTCCCTGCTTTTGTAACCCGTCGAGGTTCTGCAAGTCCTTACGGAAAACCAATCATTTCCCACGAATCTGGTTTGTCAAGAACTGTCAGAATGTCAACTACAACACGCTTCGCTGCTATATAGGCTAAATCCGTCACGCTGCTAATAAACAACAGGCTAAGTTATCGGCGGGTTAAATGTGCTAAGTCTCTCTCTCGCTCCCTCGTTGTTTCCTTGCTCGTATTTGGTTTAGAAAGTGACATTTTAAAAGCTATTCTTACCCACGAAGAGGCACAGGATGTCTAAGCCAACCAGCATCTTGCGCTGGGAGCAGCGGGCTCCGGCCGTAGTCGGCGAGTGGCCGAGGGTATGCTTTCCGTTCTCCCGCATCCCCTCACCCGCCAAGCTGCAGTCAGCCAGCCGCTGCTGAACCTCCAAGTCCCTCTCACCTGTGTGACCGTCGGTCGAATTCAACTTGTGCATTATTTCTTCTTCGACTTCAACACTACGTATATCTAGACTACATGTGTTGCAAAACACTCTTCTCGTCTTCACTGTTCCAGTCCCACAATCCTCGCATTGAGTTAGTTTATCTCCTACAGGTAAGCACACTTGCCATCATCAACATACATGTAAAAGTTTAGCCCAAGCGAACGGCGAATGTCCAGCTATCGGTCATGCTTGGAGCAGCACGAGAGAATAAAGCCCGACTGAGAAGATTAATAAGTCACTGATTCTGCACGCTTGGCCAAACTCCAGCCCTGAATGCACTGCAGCAGGAAAGTCTTGCCATTCTCAGTTCACCGACCTCCAGACGTGCTCCATTAAACCCGGTGAGCAAGTTTAGTCCACTTACTAGGAGAAAACCCCCTAGCTTAATCAGACCTCCCGAGAAATCCTCTAAAGTCCGTCATGTGCTGTTTCCAGCGGAGCTGCTCTGCTCCATGTGTGGATATTTCCCTCCCTCCAAGAGCCAAAACTTTCTTTTAACGGATCGTGTATTCATTTGCAGACATTTTTCTCCGCCCTCTCGCCTCTCTCTCTCCCTCTCTCTTTCCCTCTCTCTTTCAGGCTCTCTCTCACACACACACAGTACTCAATACAGTTCAGTTCAGCAGTGTTTCATGTTACAATGTTGCCAGAACCATTGATATAAACATAAGAGCAACGTGGACATGGACATAGAAGTATAGTCAGAGATGGGTGGTATCTAGTTCTGTTTACTTGATTCAAAATTGTAAATTGATAAATCTTTTTATTTTGACTGATATATTTGCAAGGACAAGAATGTACTTTCACTCCTTATACATTTATACATATCATAAATGTAGACAATGTATACATTGATCTTACCTCTGACCAAGACCAAGCTGATTACACATTCAAGTCTTAAGAATATCTTTATTTTACTAAGTCTTTGGAAAATTTCACCTAGAAAGATACCCTGAGATATTTACACATTTATCATTTATTCATCCTGCTCTTAAAATGTTTCTGAAGTTATGCACTTAAAAACGGATTAGTGAGTCACACTTAATGGTGAGGTTTTCTACAGACAGCATACATTGTTAATTCATGTTAATAACAGACATTTCAAACATTTTCAAGCTGCTCAATTTAATTTAGTATTTTACGTTAACATATTTTAATGCAGTTCTCGCATACAGATTCCATGAGGTGTAACAATGCATTGTAACCTATTTTATAGTTTCAGATGAGGCGCTTGATTTAGTATGAGGCATTAAACAACACATTCACCTAACTGAAACACATATAGTACTTATTTTAATACTGCTTAGATTGGGCAAGGTGTAGCAGGGTAGGTACAGAGCAGGTACAACTGCTTATGAGAGCTTATTAACTTTAATAAACCCAAGGGGTATCATTATTTAGAGCACTGTCTATAGGAAATGGTGTGTGTATAAAGTCCCCTATTCCCCCACCTTTATGCTTTGTTTGTTTGTTGTTTTCCCAGGTCAAATTAGGTGCAATTTGTCATACCACAACATTTAAAATATATATTTTTTTGTTTTCCCATATTCTTTGACTCAAAACAACTTCTGTTTTTTAATTATTTTATGGGGGACCAGCAGCCAGGGCAAAGTAATAATAATAACGTAATGTTTCAGACCCCCCCCCCCCCAAACACCACTACCTATTATTCGCTCAGGGAACCTCCCTGATATTGTGAAACGAGTTACAGAAGAAAGGAGGAACAGAAGGAATGTGTGCTAAAATTCTGATTTACATGAACTTAAGTAGCGACAAAATAAAATAGCAACAAACATTAGTGTTCATTTGTACTTTGATCTTCACTTGTAAGGCTTTTACACACCAATTGCAATTTATATAATCATGCAGTTTATTTGGACAACAAGAAATCAATTAGATGTGTATAACTGATGATGTCTAATTTATCAAATGATTTTTCAGAAGGTGAAAAGCCTACTTATTCTTTGTTTGATTTTTACAAACTTTCACAGGTGACATGATCTTACTGTTGTCTCTGGCATTGACATGGTGGCAATCAGGCAAACAGTTTGGCTGTGTTCCAGATCCTTGGAGTCTTATGGTTTGGAGCCAGTTTGTGTTTTAGCGGAATCACTAGCGGACTGTGTAGTTAACAGTCAATTAATGCTGTTATTATGGAAAGAAAACTAGCATTGAACTCAAACCTTATAGTTTATAATTTATTGCTCAAGAGTGTGCTAGTTTACAATTTGACCTGAAGATGGAGACAAAGAATCATGTGTTTATGTATTGGCAGTTTGGGCTCCACTTCAAAATAGAGACCTGAAGATAAATGAGTAAAAGCAAAAGTGACAGATTGCCATAGCCCTAATTAAGTACGTAGAGCTGGGAGATATGGCACAAATATAATGTCATGACACTTCAAGAACTTCACAATACATAATACACCACAATGTGTCTTTTCACTTACATCAATTATGCTCTCTTTGTAATGAAAAAACAGGTTATCAGTGCTTTTTTTAAGTACTGATGATGATTTGTAATATTGTGACATATTGTGAAGTAATGTATCACGATAGCACCAAATCTTTTTATGTTGCTCAGCCCTAGTAGTGAGAGAACGTGATGCACTTGTTAAGAGTCAAGAATTTTTAAACACCCAAGTGGTTCCAGCATCAGCTTTGACTAAATTAAAGTTCCCATGCTGAAGTTACTAGATTAAATGCGTTCCCATGCTGGAGTTCATAGATTGGGTCCCCTAATCACTATACCCTAAATCAAGGGCACTATAAATAATGCTATTAAAAGCAACAGAAATAATTTACTGCCTTGGAAAATCAGGAGTGCTATACACAACACTATTATAGGGGACATATAGTGGACATTACCCAGGTTTGCCCACCACTCAGGGACAATCTTCATGTTACTTCAGATACAATGCAGTGTATTAGGGCTACAGTGGCCCAGGGCGGTACATTGTTTTTAACAATACCTATTACCTAACATTACAAAATAGTTTAGTGAATAGGCATATTTTCAGACCAATTCAGACAAGACTTTGATCATCTTATATACAATTCCAGTCTAGGTAGCAAATGCTGAGCTACACCAATAAGAGTCCTTGGGCAAGACTCCTAACACTGCACAGGCCTACCTGTAAGTCGCTCTGGATAAGAGTGTCAGCTAAATGCCTAAAATGTAAATGTAATTAATACAACTCTATTAAAATAAAACACTCTTGTAAAAGATAAAAGTCCCATGTCACTGGTATAATTCAAAACTGTCCCAGATTAGCAAAACAGGCCCAAACCATAATACTACCACTACAATGTTTCACAGATGGGACAAGATTACTCTGAAATGAAATGCAGTGTTTTCCTTTCTCCAGACATAACATTCATTGAATCAAAAAGGTTGTATTATTGTATAAAACATTTTTTTTCAATAGCCTTCTGGCTTGTCCATGTGATCTTCAGAAAACTGTAGAAGGGTAACAGTGTTATTTTTGGAGAACAGTCGTTTTCTCTTTTTAACCTTGCTTTGCACACCATTGTTGTTGAGCGTTTTAATGATGGCGGACTCATGAATATTAGCCACTGTGTTAGAGGCCTTTAGTTAGCCAGTGTGTCTTTGTAACCATGCAGACTACTTGACTTGACTTGACTATTTCATGCCTTGCTCTTGGAGTGATCTTTGTTGGTCAGCCACTCCTGAGGAGTGATCTTTGTTGGTCCATTTGTACATTTCCTCCATTTTGTCCTCCATTTCTGTCAGACTTGGGATCAGTGGGGTCCAAACTTTTTTAGAGATGGTTTTGTAACCCTTTTCAGCCTGACAAGCTTCAAATCCCTTTCTGAAGTCTTGTGGAATCTCATTTGAGATTCTCACAATGAGCAATGTTTTGCAGCTAAAGTTGACACTTGTGTTCCCTCGATCCCTCTTTGGACTCATCCAACACGTTTTGTTTGAGCTTATAAAGTGGAATAACCCCTAACATGGTGTGTGTATTATAGGTCCCAATTATAAGGACCTAACACACACACACACACACACACACACACACACATATATATATATATATATGTATGTATATATATATATATATATATATATATATATGTATATATATATACTATTCTGGTTTTAAAGTCATTATTGAAATCAGGTTATGTAGGCCCAGGCCTGAAGCAAACACCTGTAGATATTGGCAGGGCACTAGACTTTCCCACATCTGCTATCAACTAGACATCAGACATCAACTACGTTGTAGCCTCGGAAATCCCCCATGGAGTCCTGGTGTACATTAATCCACACCACCAACCAGAGTCTACCAGGTACCCTCAAAACACTACAGACTGCTAATACAGTAAATTAAAGTCTTGCAAGCCAGATGACTGATTTATATTCAAAATTGTCTGTTATCTTATCAAGACAGTCAACTGTAGACTTTTATTTGTTGTAATTTACTGCCATTGCCGATAACTGTATGAATGCTTATCATATCAATCAGTGACTGAGCAAGTTGTAGCACTCACTGTTGTTACATATTATACACTGGAAATTAAGTGGGAGGAGGGCCAGAGCAGAAATACTTTTGGCTATCTATATTACAGCCAACAGATAAAAGTTTCCCTTGCCTTTCCCCCACACCTTGTGTGAAGCACAAGTCTTTTTTTGTTTTTCTAGTTGAACCTCCAACGTCCACATTTGTTTGATATTCTTCTTATCTAGTTAGGAGCCACATTCATACACATTCATACACATTTATACACATGTCGCATTCTGTCTTTTTAAGTTGTTCTTCTTTCCACAATGCACAGCTGTGATCTTTTCTGATCTTGCTGATTGCTTCATGATTGCAGTCAGTATTAAGAGGGTGCTTTGTGATGTTGCTTGTGGTAGACTACGATATTTAATCTAGATCACTGGTTTATGTTCTCCACTTTTCTCCACTTAGTTATAGAGAAACACTTTGAGAACAATGTTGGTAAGGTTTGAAAGGGAGCTTCAAAGCGTGTGACGTGATGTTGTTTTCTTGAAACTTTCCCAGGCAGACCACAGGTCTAAACCAACAAGGACATGGCATGTTAAGACATGCATTTAAAAAGAAAAAACAATGAGACAGTGAGATTTAATTGTATGAAATTGGTAAATGAATTATGAAAATTCTGAAATTGTTAGGCTTGTCTTTGTGTGTACTTGAGTTTAAAAATTAGATTAAGGAATACATTTTGTCCAGCTAACGCTCATACAGAATTTGTCACATTCAGGACTCAAAGCGTTGTTCGGTTGGCTGTCATTTTTATTAACTGTCATGTTTCAAACAGTCTGATTCAGAAAGTGCTTTCTGACAAGAAACAGTTGATGATGGGTCATCAGATCGGAGAAGGTGCTATAGAATGAAAAACATTGGTGTAGTTGAATAAGGAGAGTTCGATACAAAGAACTGGCATACCGTTAACCTCAAACACTGTTGTCTCCTCCTTCAAATTGAAATTCCACATTTGCAAAACAGGGTGGTAAAACAGTTTGTGTACTAAATCCTAGAATGTTATGTAACAAATAAGATTCATGATATTAATCCCTCCAAATGTACATACTTTCTAGCCCAGCAAAACAAGTACAATGGAGCAAAGGGAATGAAAACGGCATACTTTTTCAGGCTGTAAAGGGGATGTTGACACATTTCATACTCTTCCCAAGGAACTTTTAACAGGCATCTTGATGTTCATTCTTAAAAAGACTGAAACTTCTTATTCGCCAGCTTCTTAATCTAATGTTCTGTTGCACCTTAAATGCCACAGCTTGTATAGGCAACAAAATATACACCGCCAAAATATAACTGCAGCACCATTTAAGGTGAAACATAAAATTCACTAAATAATCAGGCAAGTAGAAAGCTGACTACAGCTCCCTCGTCTTTAACAAGACCCTAGTCGAGCTTAATTCAAAGGTTGTTTGTTTACTCTGCACATTTCATTCCGTATAAGTTATCAGGCATTACCAAGCATCTTTGCTCAGCATTTGTCACTGAAGAGACTAAAGAGAGGAGCAGTTCCACCTTTATTAGCTTCACAAACCCAACAGCAGCCTGTAAGTGGCGGTCATGCTGTGATTTTATCTACTTTTTGATGGTTGAAGCCAGATCATCTTAAATTGAAAGTTTCATGGTGAGCTAAGAACTTTGTGTTGATGTCGAGATTAAGAGCAAGTAGGTAATATAGATGATGTTCGCTACTAGCAAGCTCCAGGTAACTAGTGGAGCTAACTACATAGATTGACAACCTAGATTATTTACATGGAAGTTTGTTGTATATTCCCGCTTTTGTCTGTTTTAGCATGTTGCTTCTGTGCGACCATCGCAGTGCCTTGCTGTAAATAAGCAAATTGAAGTAGAGCTCATCAAATTATTCATGTGCTCACCATAAAAGGGAAAACTAGGCCCAAATCATATAGGTGTAAATGGACATGTAAAAAGGCACCTGGCCATTTTATACCCTGACCAAAGTTATATACCTTCTATGTAGACGTTAAAAGACCATTTAAAATACTGCATAAATGCATTCTATGTTACCTTTACTGAAGTTGAATTGTGACACGTCACATGAAGTTTAGATGATGGCAAGTCCTGGACAAAAGACAACACAAGAAAAGAAGACTATTTAGCAGCAACTCATGTTGAATTTAAGCTTTTATTCATCAAGTGAACCTCACTGACTATGCATTTCAGGCAGGAAACAGAAGGTTTAGAAAGAAATAGAAAGAAGGATTCTGCTTGTTCAGAGCCAATCTTTATCATTTTGGCCTAGGCTTGTCACTGACCCACAGGACGACAGTGAAGGTTAAACTTAAAGGTCGAATGTGTCCCAGATCCTGAAGTGAAAAACCTCACTCCAGACTTTTGCTTTTTTTGGAAAAGAAAGAGAAAGAGAAAACAGAAGAGTGATACAACAATGGGACGTATCGAGACAATGTGAATGGCTCTAGGGGGCTGATTTCTCTGTAGGCTATCTGCCTGAGTTTCCATGCTGACCACCTTAGAGCTGAGGTTTTGCAGCACCAGTGATGTTTTTCTGCGTAACTGTTTTGATGCAACATGTTTCCGTCGAGTTATGGCTTCTGTTTGTTGCGTCGCTCTGCTTCCTCTATCTGACATCGGCTACCGAGAGAGGGCCTGTCCCTTTACAATGAGGGAGGTGTTTCTCTCTATTTCTCTGCCTTGTCTCTGTTTTCCTTCATTTGTATCACCAGTGCTCTGAGGGGGAAAGTACACTACACCTCTTCTCCAGGACACCTGCTCAGGAAGCCACAGCACGCATTCATGCTGACACTCCTTGAAGTTACCTTCCACGCAAAAACCCAGCAACACAGGAAGCACGAATCTGTCTGAGGTTTCTCAGCAGCCCAAGCCGAAGAAGCAGAACCAGACAGTCGGGCTGTCTCTAGTTCTTTATTCCTGCACTCGCTTTACTTATCAGCGTCTCGCTTGCGTCTCTCGTCTGTGTCTCTCGCCTGTGTCTCACTTTTCACCGACAGCAGATTGCGTGTGCGTCACCTGCTGAGCTATGTCTGGATCTGGACGGCAGTGCGAGAAGCTGGACAGAAGTGACGGGGCACATGTGGCCCAGCTCAGGAGACTGGTCTGGCTGTTGCTAGTGTGGTCCTTCTTCATGACCCTGGGCCTTGCTGTCTCTATTTCTCTCCAGTTCATCCTTCCAGGACCTCATTCCAATATAACGGTATGTTATTGTTTAAGTTGACAATTAGGTTGACATTTGACAATAGCATGTGTATTATCAAAAAGTAAGGTAAGACATGTCTGTTATATATACAGGGTATATAATGTGTATTCAGCACTCACAAATGTACACTATAGGTGTAAAAAAGTGGTATCAGGAGCCAATTACCAGTGTCAATTTGAATTGTCATTTTTCAGTAAAGCTTCATGACAAAAAGGCAAATTCACATGTTAAAAGTTGGCAGTTTGGCTTAGTTAAATAATACTTGTTAATGCTGATAAAAGGTAGGCATGACGATTTGATCATTTAGGATAAAACAAAACCTCCACAGCCTTAGACTTCATAAGTAGTAGACTGCAGTGTGAAGCGCCAGGTGTTATAGTCATCTGTGCAACAGTTTCACACATGTAACCGAGAAAAGGAGATATCGTTACATATCACTGAAAAATGCCTGTTTCAGTGTGTTCAGAGACTACATGTAACGCATCAATGGCAGAGCTGAACAGGATCTTTGGGGTGGTTTCTAATACAGTCAAATGCTTACATATGCAAGCTTTCGTGGATCTCCAGAGTGTGAGGGCCTAAGGAGCATGCTTGAACATGCCCTCTACATGTTCAAACTGATTCTAAACAAAGGCTTAAACATTTTAATGGATTGTTTTATAGCCATTTATGAAATATCCTTGATGCATTTTTGTCAGTGCAATATAACTGATTTGTGTTTTATACAAAGTTTCTATAATTATTAAAAAAGCTTGTGATCTATGAAGAAAGTCTAGTGGTTTAATTCAGTAGTAACACCTCACCTATGTGGCATGTAAACTTTTGTGTCTGAAAATGAAACGAGTGAACGTCTGAAACCATTGTCTCTCCCAATAGTTCATGGTTTTTCACACTCATGGATACGCCACCATTTGTTGCAAGTAATTAGTATATAGCCAAGGTAGACACCAACATACCTGTTCATTTCTCCCTTTTAGCTCAAATACATTGCAGCAGTTTCATACAGGCGCATGTCAGCTCTATGGGTTTCATGTGTTTATCCGCTGCAGTTAGCTTCTGCCTGGAATCGTTTCAGCACACCTCAGCATCAAACGGGCACATCACCATCATTTGACTCCATTGTTTACCAGTGTGTGAGGCACTGTGGGAGGTGGTGGTTTAGTATTATGTTGCCTCCATTTGCAGGCACCAGTGTTGCATCTACAGGTAGGGGCAGTGCAATGGAACCAGTTGTCCCATTTTGGGAAAGGGGAGGGGGAATGTGTTTCATATCTTAGTCATTTTGAGTGAACGAATGAAATAACCACAAAGATGAGACAAGGCAGGATATTCTGAGTCACAGCTTCTCCTTTTTGATCTATTGTACATGATAGGTGTGGAGTACTAGAGTAACTTTACTTAATGCTGCTGTGAATTCATACAATATAATCTGTGGAACTTTCAACAGCTAGAACTGCCAATTCTCTCTTCATCACTGACATCAGTGTAAAGAATGATATAGTACCACCTCACTTCACACAGAGAAATGCCATTCTGACAGCAGTACCTTCTAACAATTAATTAAGCATGTAGCAAACATCATACAACTGCTATATTTTTGCATTATATTTGTTATATTCTACATGTAAACAGATATGTCTTGGAGACAGTTCTGTCTATGACTTTTGAAAAAGAAAACTTTGTAAATGAACCTTGTGTCATTAATAGCCATGTGCAGAATTAGACTTTTTTTGTCTCTACAGGTCATAGAAAACAGAAACCACCCTGAGCTAATAATGTATGATTACCATGGTAAGACTGACCTTTTATTATTTATCCATTGTGAAAGTCTAAGACATATTGACATACCATTCTCACCAAGCCTTAAAGTCCCTGGGAACACATTAAAATATAGATTTTTTATAATACTAAACTGGTTATGTTAAACATCCAGTTTAAACAGAAAAAAACTAAATAGAAATATGATAGAACACTCTTCAAAAACGAGTAAAATCACTCTTTCTTATTCTCTGAGAACATTCTGAGCGAGTCTTAATATTCCAGTGAACATGCATGACTGACCGCAAGAATCACTACAAACCATATGCTTTTTCTTTATATTACAACACAAATTTTTGTGTTTCGGACATTAATTTACATTTAAAAATTTTCAATCTTAGCACTTTGAATTGCAGTTTGTAATTTATCAAGTCACAGATCTTTAGGATTATTGAGTTTTGCAATTGAGTTAACAGCCCTGCATATACATACTGAATGGCAGACCCAGGGAGAATCAGTGTTCCACCCATTTAGTTCCCCCCTCAAACTGACATCCCCCTTTACAGTAAAAGGCCACACATTGAACAGAAAACAACACCTGAACAACAAAAATACATTAAAAGATCATATAACCGTAAGTTACACGTACAAGCCCCCAATGCGGTGTTTGTAGATTGTTCAGAAGTTAAAGCACCAGATAACTTTCATTCATGGGTGGTGGTGGAATGGTAGGTTTCTTAGTTGTCCTGCAGAATATGGACGATAATACAGATTATGATGAAAACCTAGCATAACCATTAGCCTCCTTAGTGAAGCTACTGAAGCGGTCCCTAGTGAAATGTGCTCTACGTCATCTACATGATGCCATTTACAAATTATCCAGTTTTACGTGCTGATATCTTAAAGAAAGCAAAGCTTTTATCCACTGCTGGATGAGCATCCAGAGAATGCACACACACAACACACACACACACACACACACAGAATGTTGCCATAATGTTAGCTGGTTGGATGAACCTTCGACATGTGCAACATACATGTATGGTTGGGGGCTGCGGTGCAAGAGGAACAACATTGCCTTAATTAGAAAGAAAACTTAGATTTAGGCTCCAAGGAACTTTAAATGGCTTTTATTTGTGTTAGTCATTGCATTCTGTTAAAACCTTTACCAATTCTCACAAGCAGTACTCATTTACTCTGCTTTTAGAATCCACTGGGAAAAGCGGAGATGAAAGTTTTGAACTGAAGTGGCAAAATAACCTTCAACCTGATGTTACAGTAGAAGTGCAAGAGGATGGCAATTATTTCCTCTACCTGCAAGTGACCCTGAATGACCTGAAGCCAAACAAATCATATACAGTCAATGTGGACAAGTTACCTGATCGAAACAAACATGGAGACACAATCTTAGAGGGACATATCAATGGATCACAACTGTCTACTGGATTGATGGGAAAGGGATTCCCCTTAACAAAGGGAACAATTTTGAAGGTTACTTGCACCCCCTCAGTCAAACTGGACAGCCAAAGAACGTACCTGGGCATGATGAAACTCAGCTGAACTCTTCCTTGTCTACGCCTCTTTGGATAATGTTGAGGATGACAACAGTGGGGAACAGACTCATTTGCCTTTCCCTGAATTAAGTCTACACCTTTGAAGAAGCACACAGCAGGATTCATGGAAAACGATTTGTTAGTTCTTCAGTGTCTTACCTCCCATTACAGTAATTATGGTAATGAGTCTTTGAGATTTCTTCTCCAACGACTGAAAACATTCAGTACCCATTATCTTGAGCCTATATGTTTTAATACTAAGAAGTCGGAGAAGTCCACCATGATTTGCAGCAATTCTAGCAGCAAATTCTCTTTGCAAAAAGGATGTAATGTCACAGTCTTTAATCAAGGAGTATTTTGTGAACTTTCACTGTAAGTTGTAGTTTTACCATTAACCCTCTATTTTTTGTGGCTTTTTTTCCAAGTTTTTGTTTTTTTTTTCATAAGAAAAACAAAAGAGCTATACTTCATATTGCAATTGGTTTTATTACGAATTCTCCTCTGTATTTGGGAGGGGGCTGGTCATACCTCAAAACACAGAGCACTACCCCACCTTGCCAACTTCTAGAAGTGATAGTTAGAAATTGTTTCACATCCGTAGTTCCTTTTAAAAGCCAGAAACAGTCAAGATGTTTAACATGTTTTCTCAAATCAGTTAACAAATTAGCATACTAAACGTTAATAAACCGGTTCATAGTGTTACTGTATGACCACTTGGTGTATGAATGTATATGTATATATTTTTATGTATTGTAATTGTATGGGTATTTTGTATTGTAATGCAAGTTTCCACTCCTCTATTTAGCTTCAAATGATTCATGAATCAATCCGTATTACATGAAAAGAATAAAAAGCCATGCTTTTAGGTAAGTTATGGAAGATACTAATGAGTATGAAACACCCAGTTTTAATTTGTGTATATATTTGTTTTCTGTTGTGTTTGTTTTTTATATTTTTTTTTTCCTAATTTATTTACGATGACACTTAAAGTGTATGGCATAGTTCATTTTAAAAGAGCTTATGTGAATGTATTACGGGTAATATGACTTGACTAAAGTTACTCATTAATCTCATTACATATTATATATGTACAGCAATCATATGTCATAATATTGTCACATGCTGGTCTCACAGCATCGAATCCCCACATTTGTACTTCTGTTTAATGATTCTACTGCATGTTTAAGTATTTTAGCTTCAGAAATTGAAAGATTCTTTACCTTTGACATATTATTTCCATACACTTTGCATGTCAGACTTAAATTCCTTTTGTCACATGGCTGCTTACACAGTGGACCAAGAATGGAACTTGAAAACCACTACACTTTTTATTTCTAGGGATGAAAATGTCTTTTTATTTCTAAGAAATTTAAACATTATTGTGTGACAGGAAGTCGTAAACATCTCATCAAATTTACTTTTAGCTTCACTGGTAATATATATGTTTTTCACTTTAGAGTATTCAATTCTGGTCATTTTAATCGGTCATTTTAATATTCTCTCTCTACTTTTATTACATTTCATTCATTCAAAGTCTTGTTTATAGCACCTTTATGTTGTCCACATTGCCTTTTTAATTTCAGGAGCACCTTTAGGATGATTCTAACTCTGTGGGCCAGTGAACTAATGAACATATCAACAGTGACGGCATGAAAGCAGCCATGAACTCAGTTTGGCTCAATGTCTCTAGGATTGTCTCTTTTGAAATTAAAAATATTTCAGGTAATACTGACAGAACTTTCAAGGTTTCCTGATTTGTTTGTATTTCTCTGTTTAAATATAAGCTGTTTCTCACTGTTAAATGTTTGAATGTATTCACAAGGCCACACCTTGTTCATTCCTGTAATAATATGTGTAAAAAACCCAAAAGGATATGAAATAAAAGCTTTTGTTTAACACTGACAGTATTGCTGACTCTTGGTATATGTGTTATAAGTGGGAGTGACAATGAAAGCTTTTGTTTAACACCGGCAGTAGTGCTGACTCTTGGTGTAAGTGGGAGTGACACAGCAGTAGTCATTACACATTTTCAGCTTAGCTATCTGTACCTTTCACAACTCCCCACCATCAGAAAGTTTGAGTCAAGTGTAGGCTCCCACAAAGGACAAAAAAGTAAACATTTGATCTGAAGTCAAGCCAAATTTGTATATACCTATAGATATACTATACATTATTGCCCCCCAATGGCCATCCCCTAGCTTACCCTCGACTCACCCCTCCATTAACCTATTGCTATAATGGGAAACACTGGTAGACCGCAATTCATGTGGGGTTGCAAGATTTTACTGTACTGTATTCATCTGCGGTGACTCATGAGACCCCCAATGTGATTCAAAAGTGAAAGAGCGTCAGTGACTGAGATTTGCTAAATCACGTTTTCTCTCAGCTGAGTAACAGCACTCCAAGAATAGATAATATAGTGATTGGGGGGAGGTGCTGGTCTGTAACAAGGTATTTATAACTTGGAGCGAGAGAGTGCCCTGAGAGCATATTTGTGCTATTTTTAATCTTTAAAAAAAAAGTGCCAAAAGGACTTTCTGGAGCACTTCCATAGAATATAGCCACGGTTATTCTTAAGAAACTTTAAACAATTTTGTATATGAAAATGAAATTGAGATTGTTTTATACCAATTAAAGGTTGTTCTAGGAACCTTATGTCCAAGCCATTTTTTTCCCCTTATTTTTAAGGCTGCTTGATTAATGTTGTACATTGTACATCTACATTTTTTTTATTTAAATAACAAATAAGGCAGAAAAATGGGACTTTTGAAAAGCTGTTTTACAAAGCAATATAACACTTATTAGTGCTGATAAGCTACTGATGGTTATGATTACCTCATTATGCTTTCAGCACAGAAAAAATCCCCTATGCATTCACCCGCCAGCTAATAACTACTGGCCTGGGTGTCAGTTAAACATTTCCGAATGCTAAATTTCCTGTTAAAGGTCAACCAGTATTCATATTCAACTGACTTGGCCCACATTCCTGCAAAGTGAATAGAAGCTGCAGCCTTTCGTCTTGGACCGGCAAATGATTAATGATTGTTATTAATACTGTCCTAATAGAAGTATTAATAGATATAATGAATGTTGAATCATTAATCCTATCCATCCAACGTGACACTTTTCATTATGGAGAGCTTATGTGAGCTAATTGGCTTTGAGTAATTCGCTATATACTAGTTGATATTCCTGTGTTCCACCTAAGTGGGTGTTTGGCTGAATTTGAGAGAACGCTCCCATTCAGAGTACTAGAATCAATCATCGTTCTCAGATGAGTTCGTCACATCTACCCACTCTTCTGTCTGTGCTATGGCCCAGCCTCAGCTGTTTTCCACCGCATTGTGTAAGGAAGACATCAGAAAGCGAGAGAAAGGCAGAAGCATTTCCTCGCATCATCAGAGCCCAGTCCAAGACGTCACAGAAAGAGATAGTGAGGGAAAGAATGCAGATACAGTGGCAGAGATTGTGTACTCATTCACAGATCAGAAGTGCTCATTTAGACAATGAAATTAATTTTTTTTAATCATTATGAATTCTTGTCAGTCTCCAAAAAACAGTTTCACTTTAACACAGACTGTGTGACTATGCTACTTTTCCCCTATATCCTGACCTCTGGTCTCTTTTTGTGTGCCTGTTTCATGGGGTTTTTTCCCCCCATGTGTCTCCCTTACTTCGTTTTGCCTTTTCTCCCACGTTGAAACAGGAAATTGAAATATGTTGTTTAATAAAATGGCACGAGATGCTGGGCTGTAAAAGGGGACTTTAAGACTCTGCGAGAGGAGCACAAGGGAACAAGGCCATTTTCAGATGACACACTAGCGCTTCCCCTGCACACTTCCACTCCACTGATTTGGAGATTAACAAACATCTTACTTGAGTTTGCTTTGCACAGCGGCTTCCTGTGAAAGACACTGCTCTTGTAACAGCTCTTAAATACCTTTTATAACACATACTATTTATACAAGGTTTTATTGTTCTGGATGAATGAACCACAAGAAGTCAAGAAATCTCACAAAATTACAGTCTGGGTACATTTACTTACATTACAATCAGTATTTTCAGAATCAGAATCAGAATGCTTTATATGCTTTGTATGTATCTTGTAGTATCTTTCTCCTGTTATCATTTTGGAGGTACAAGTTTTAGTTGTATTAAGTATCATATGGGGTCCAACATAAACCCCTTTTTCTATTCCTATAGGCTAATAGTTCGAAAATATATCTAATTACATAATATATTATGCATGTATGCTCCTGTAACACTAGAGAAGACAATGAGGAAGGATACATATGCAAGTCCATGTATTTATTGAAAATACGAAGCAACACAAATCCACAAAGGTGACAAAACAAGAAAGAAAACAAAAGACAAACTCACATGAAGAAAACCAGAAAACAGGAGTTAACGAAACACGACGTGACAAAAAAGAAACACCAAGCCAACACAAAGCACGCAACTATAGGGAACTAGCAACAAACACCTGGCGCAAACGAAACAGCAGGGCTACAAACTACACACAGGTGATACAGGGGACAAGAACGCAGGACGTGGGAGGAGACACAAACCAAAACAACAACAACAAAAAAAACATATGGTAAGGCATAAAAGGCAAGGTAAACAACAGGCAAAGGCCAGGGCAAGACAGGATGTTACAGCACCATACCATGGTGGTGAAACTGACCTTGTACTGACAAAGCAGTAGGTGTTGTGCTGGTACAGGTTTACCAGTGGTTTTACATGCACGGCAGTGTCACTGCTAGATTAACATTTTCCACCAAGAGCAGCTCTTTGGCCAAACAAAAAAAAAAAGTGACAGACACAAATTATCTATGGCAGTAGATTAGCAAATTCAGCTATTCCACAGTGCACCCGTTTCTGACACATGTATTCTGGGATATGTATAACTGGGTTAGAACAAGTGGTGGCTAAAAGGCATAGAACTTGAGAAGAGGAGCTGTGGAACTAGGTTCTCTGAAGGGAAGGAAGACCATAGGGTACCTTTACGGTAAATCAGAGCAGCGTTTGTGATCGATAACCCAACATCCAACATAAATACCTGACCTCACTAATGCTCCTGTGGCTGAATGAAATCAAATACTCAGCGATCTGACAATAGTGTGGCCCTTTTCTATGATCTACATGGTCTAAAAACATTTTAAGCATTAGCTACATGTGCAAATAAATAAAAGGTTTTCTTATATTTGTTACCACAGAGAAAAAGCTATGTTCAGACACACTTTACAAAATGTTATCGAAACCAGATTTTATGTCCGATCTTTTCTCCAAAAATATTCACAAACGTCACAAAACCTGATGAACCCTTCGACCTTAAAAAAAAAACATCTATGTTTCATAAATACCTATGTAATGTACTGGAACTTTAAAGGGTCCTGAGTCAGCAGGAGAGTTACACGCACCAGATGGCAATGAGGACTTTGCATAACGGTTGTTCAGAGTGGCACTAGAGTTATGTATCTCCCTTTTTCAAATGACATACAGCTCTGGAGACCACCTCAAAATGATCAGTTCCTGTAGTTGTACAGTTTCTGGGTTTGTGTTTGACCAAAATGAGCAGTTCTGTTTTATTCTATACCCTACTGGAAACATGTCTCCCAAATTCCAGATCAGATATTGTATTTTAGATCTGTTTATTTAGAAAATCACTAATGACGCCTCCAGAAGCCTGTTTTTTGAACCATGCTCGCTGTGCATTTCACCCCAGCCACCGCTCGCCAGTCTTTCTGTAGGTCACTTGAGGTCATCTTATAGTCATCTTACGGTGGCTAAGTGACATTGGAGGTGGCGCTCATCACGGTCAGTAGAGAGTGGTTTTGGTCCTCTGCCAGTCCGTAGCTGTGTTGTCCTGTGTGTTTGCTGCTTGACCTTGTTCTTATGAACCAGACGCTCACTGTACCCACGCTAGAACCCAACCTTCTGTTCCTCACTAAGAACCTGCTGTACATGTGGAGATGCTGATTTAAGAAGAAACTGGAGTGGTCTCTTATTTATTTCCAGAGCTGTATCTATCTAGGTATCTTATTAATTGCACAAAAATGAGAGTGACATTGTCAGACTTGTAACAATAGAGGAATGTGGCTGATGTTTTAGTACCGTTGATATTAAATCAGTTATTGAATTTAAACTTCCGTTTGACGTCAGAACTGGAGTATTTATAAATCTGATAGACAAGTGACAATAAATATAGAACAGTGTACCTTCACCTTTGTGTATATATTCAGTTCCATTGTATCATTTTCTGTGTCACTTAAGGATGCATAAGGTCACAGCGGGGGAGAGTAAATGGTCATACCACACAGTGATGATATTTGTTGATAAGTGAGGTAAAGGTCCCACGCAGTTACCGCCTCGCAGCGGCAGAGGGCGATATCTGCCCTCTGCGTGGGTCCCGGGTGGTCTGACACAGGTGAACTGGCAACAGTTGCAAATGAGTCCTGTTTACTGTCAGACAAGAATGTCCGCCTGCATGCAATGGTTGCGTCAGTTGCAAAGCACTAATGTCTAACTACTTAACTAACTAATTAGAGATCCTGCTTCCGTTTCTTTTTCCTTAATTCCCACTTTTGACTTTTTTGAAGATACGAGTAGGCAAAGTCTGGCCCCCATACATGTACTAATGATTTTGAAAGTGATCTACAGAAAAAAAATAGTATGATTCACAGAAGAAGGACAGGGAAAATCCAACTAAATAAAAAGCAATGTGTGAGTGTGTCACCGCTCTCTCAGTTTCAGTCCTTACCGCAGCTGAGAGATGAGAAAAAAAAAAACTGATACAGTATATGGGGACATAAAGATGAGTCATATGATGGTGGTGTGCCCAAAGTCTCTCTCTCGCTCTCTCCCTCTCTCTCTCTTACTCACTTTCTATCTCTATCTCTCTCTCTATCGCTCTTTCTCTCTCTCTCTCTCTCTCTCTCTCTCTCTCTATCTCTTCTCTGTATCTCTGTGTCTGTCTCTCTTTGCCTTTCTGTCTCTTTTTGCCAGTTCTTCCTCGTTCTCTGATGTGGTCAGTGTTTCTGATTCAAGTTCTCTTTTTACTACGAATTTGAGGCAAAACTCACTCTTCTTGAGTCTCCACACTTCCTTGTTCTATTTTTGGGCCTTTCTGGGCCTACTCTTACAAAAACAACAAACTTACACGTGAACCATGACTTGCACAAGTAAAGTCATGACTGTTTCTGTTGAGATTATTTTGACTTATCCCCCCATTATATTAAAATCCCACCTCAGAATGGTCCTTTTGGTAAAATGACTTTTGTACCTTCTTTAGTTAATAATAATAATAATAATAATGTTTATTTATAGAGCACCTTTCATACCGTTGGCAGCTCAAAGTGCTTTACAGACAATTGACTTCAGTAATAGAAAGGAATACTACTACTGCTACTACATACACACACACACACACACACACACACACACACACACACATATACATATACATATATGTATATATACACATATAAATACACATAAACACACAGGCAAATACATATACATACACACATACACTTAAATACCATGTTAATGTAGTTTTAACTAAACGCTGAGTTAAAGAGATACGTTTTTAAATGTTTCTTAAATGTGAGCACAGAGCTCGACCGTCTAATAGAAGCTGGAATTGAGCTCCACACTTTAGAAGCATAATAACTGATAGTGGCACTACACTATTATGTTGGTTAAACCTTTTTAAAGTACCATTAAGGACTACGCTGAGTTATTTCACATGCAAATATTCACCTGCATTCAAGTACCCCACTACATACACACCCATTCAGCACTTTATTAGGAACTCCTCCTCCTACCTACATTCATTGTCCATTTGATCAGCTCCACATACCGTATACAATGACATACCAAAAGTCATTCTATAGCAGTATGTACACTGATTATGATGCGGCTTGGGAATGCCCACACCTGTGTAAGCTGAAAAGTGTTATCTCGTGAGTGAGGTCGAATGCTGGCCAGCTTGCTCATGGCGAGGCAAGTTCGAAACCAGGAGTGATAGTGGATGCCAAACGGATTGGACACTCCATTTCCCAAGGTGTGCAGGCATTTATCATTCTTCGATCCACACTGTGCAGGCTGGTGGTGATTCCATACTGGTGTGGGGTGTGTTCTCATGGCATAGGTTGGGTTCGCTGGTCTGCTTAAACACATCTTTGACTGGTTCCTGCTACTTTTCACTGCTTGGTAACCATTTGCAGCCCTTCATGGACTTCTTGTAGAATGATGGGATGTTCCAGCAGCATAACGCACCGTGCCATCAGGGCCAAGTTGGCCAGAACTGGTTCGAGGAGCATTTTGGAGCGTTCAGACAAATAGTGTAGCCAACACGTTCACCCAATGTGAGCTCAATCAAGGCATTACATTACCATGCCTCATTCAAACTCTAATCATTCACGTCATCTTGCCATGAGCACATTGGCTAGTGTTCAAAGTCACTCACAAGATAACGCCTCATAACATATACAGGTGTGGACATTAACAAGCCATCCCCTGAGGTAACACAACTTCATAATCAATTTACATACTGCTGTCTGATGACTGTTGGTATGTCAGTGTAGACTTTGCAGGTCTACAGTTACAGAATATAGTCGATCTGTTTCTCTACATAATTTGTGAATCCCCTTTTACCCTGTTCTGAGCAAAAACAGTAGATATGGAATGACAGCAGCAGAAATTCACAACTTTCCAGGGAAGTTTTAAAGTTTCTTAAAACTTCCTGGATGAGGTCTTCCTGTCCCAACAGACTACTGAAACATTACAGTGTTGGTGGAGAAGGGAAAAATGACCCTCCTTTATGGATTAAATAGGAAATGATATGTGTAGAAAAATAGACACTCCATTTTAGCATAAGAACTTCCAACTGTGGAACATGGTGGTGGCAGTATCACTGCTTGAAGTTGTTGTGCTGTTATTGGACCAGGAAAGCTAGCTGGATGGAGCTATGCAGTCTGGATTATATGAAGAAATTCTACAAGAAAATGTTGGATCGTCCATCCATAAACTAAACTTGGAGCAAAAGTGGGTCCTGCTGAAAGACAACAACCCTAAACACACCTGTTAATCTACAAAGAATGGCTGAGGTTGAAGAAATGTTACATTTTGGAATGATTCAACAGGAGTGATTTTAATGGAAATAAAGCAGAGACTAAAGCGTCATACAGGAAAGCCCACCAATGTAACCCAGCAGTTCTGTAAGGAGAAATGGGTCAAGATTCCTCCAACTCAGTGTGCAGGGCTGATAAACAGCTACAAGAACCATTTGGTTTAAGTCATTGCTGCTCAATGTTTGCCAACATTTAATGTAAGATTACTCAGTTAGATCTATTAATTAAATATACTATATACTTTTTGTGCTATTTTTTATGTTTATCTATTCTTATGAGTTAAATTTTGATCTAACCATAGTTTATGTCTCCTTTATGTATAAATTCACAAAAAGATGAAGGGGTCACACACTTTCATGCAGCAGTGCATAGCACTCGCATCTCAGCACCATGTGTCCATTTGTTCTGTTTGTGGGCAATTACTTCTATGTTTGTGCTGGGTAAAGTGCAGTTAACAGCTTTGTTGGATTTCCATGTGTGTCTGGTGGCAGTGTGCTGCTGTTTAAAATGTATTATTTATTTATTTCAATAATCAATTAGCTATGATAGTTCTGGTTTTATGATGTTGTGATGTAATGGCGATGCAGAAGAAAATCAACAACAGTGTGCTGAGAGTTATTACAAACCCAGGAAGCGCTTTGTACACTGCATAAGAGGAGTTGCGCCCCATCAGCATAGCCACCCACTGTGAGGGGGCATTAGGTCACTTGACCACCCAACGCCTCCAAAACCTCCAAAAGAAGAAACCTTCAGAAAAGCTGTGTAAGTGAAACTGCACAGAAAGGCTTGAAAACAGCTGCTGTAGTGAAACTACAGTCAACAATGGGAATTATGATAGTGCAGGGTCACTGTGGCAGCCAGAAACACTTTTGCTTTCCTCTGGTTCACTCATAGGTACTTTCTCCGTCATGTAGAGTTGCCAGACTAGCAGTTTTTCTGACAAATTCCTAAGGGTGAATTTTATGCAGTCATAGTATCACGAGAGAACAGTGGTCCGAGTCCTTCCCCCAGATTAAACATTCGTCAGATTAGGACATGCATTTAAAATCATTGAGCAGCCTCAAGCAAGTCACAAGAAATGAATAGAGGCTGTAATAACAGCAAAGAGACACACTAAATACTGAAAACACTGAAATTATATTTAGTCATTTTAGACGGAAGTAAAGTAAATAAAGGGTGGTCTGACTAAAATTATGAATGCCTAACAGGGATGGATCATGGGCTTGCAAATTGTTCACGTTGGTGTTCAATGCACATGTTCATCTTTTTGTTTTGAGAATAAGCAAAGTTAGCCTTGTTAATGACTAATGTGTGATAACCTAATGTATCTACATTGTAAACATTTATGCCTCCTTGTGTAAGATTTATGTACCTAACAATTTCTTCTCTTTTTGTGGGTAAAAAATTCCATTTGAATGGCAGCAACAAAATCCGAGACATTACAAACCCAAGGGGGGCTGAGAACAGAGATCATTTCTTGTTTTATTTCTGTTTGTGGCATCGGTGTAGAGCAAGACAACATGGGAAAAAATGAGCTTTCAAACGAGTGCTCTTTTTTTGAACAGGGAAGTTCCACCGCTCAGTGCTACAGACAGGCAGGTCTTCAGTAGCCATTAAACTCTCCCTGACGGTAGCACTGCACTAACACTGCACCATTACCCCACTATACAGCCCCTCAGCCCAGCACAGAATGACCCATGTAATATTCAGTAGTGAATGAGCCATGCACTATTCAATATTCAACAGTTATTTGTTTATATAAAGATCATATCTGCAGTGGACTGCCCCTAGTATTGCAGCCCACTTGGGCTCTAGCCCCACTGGCCAGGTCAGTAATCTATCTGTGATGGGGTATGTGGTTTGGAAACCCAGTCGAAACAGTTCAAAAGCAGCTGCCCTGTTAATATGAATAAAACCTTTATAAAGGTAAAATGTAAATGTTACAGAGCTGTTTATGAATGAAAATTGAGGTTCTCTCTTCTTCGGCATGGGGATTTTGATACCATCTGTCTCGCATTAGCATAATTAGATACTTGAGAGATTGTTTGTTCACAATCACAGTCAAAGTCACAGTCGGCAGCCACCGCAAGTAACACAGTTCTTATGAGGTCAGTAACTGTAATGTGATGACAAGAATGTAAACAGTCATGTGTTAAATTACATTACTGTATCACGTAGCACATCACCGCCCAACACTGATTGATTAGCAAAGAGCCTTTTCACATTAACACTGTTTATCATATTTTTTGTTGAATCAGGAGAACATTGCATGTGTCTGAACAGAACACACCTTGGTGTCATAAATCTGATCACACGACCGTAAATGACATAACAACGATGGTTGGGTTAGGAGAACCACAAAATATGGTGACCGCACCGTCTCTTCTAAAGGTGTGCTGTAAAACTACAATGTCCTTTGCAATTAACAGCGTTTCTTTCTATCTATCTATCTATCTGTGCATCTGTGTGGCGGCTGGAACAGGAACGTTCCAGAGGGGCGTTTGAGGGAGGTTTCCTAAGCGACTGAGTCAGCGAAAGAGCGGGTCTGAGGTACCTGTTCTGTTGTAGACCTCTTCCCCCACCCCCCCACTTCCTCTCCCCTGTTCAGTAGCGGCTCGGGGCCAGGCTCAGAGCAGGCCTGTAGCGTGGGCGAGCTCACAGCCACTTCTTAGAAGAAGACACAGATGAAAGGAAACCCGACCAGACCAGAAAAGTTTACTCTGTAAACTTGAGAAGAAAGCTGATATTGATGCGATGATCATGGGCACTTTTGTTTGTTGGTTGAGTGAAGGGAAAAACACACAGTCTGTTAATAGTCGTAGCAATGTGCAGGTAGGGAGCACACACATGAGGTACGCTGCAAGCACACCAAAAAGAACTTTCAGAAGGTTATGATGGTACATCCGGAGTGTCAGTCAGTGACTGACTTGCTTGCTTTCGCCTGTGGGCCAACAGAAAAAACCAAACCACAGCCTTGCAGCTTGCATGCAGCGACAGTGCTAGTACTCTGTATGAATGTGTCTGGGGGGAATTGTCCTCCCCATTTGTAACCCACAGAAGCAATTACTGTAATGTATGAGATTTTCTTTTTATTTATTTACAACACAGTTAAGATCAAATACAAAAAAACATCTAAACAACATTAAATAACGTTTAGTCTGCACTGCAGAAACTTTCTATACAATTCATAATTATTATTAAAATACGAAACACCTATAAATTTTAGAAATATATCAACCGTAAAATTATACAGTCAGTTTAAAGGCCTTTCGGTAAGAACAAACGACTCTTATCAATAATGGCTAGCAATAATCAAAGTAGCCTATTTAACACTGTGCAAAATAACAATATGCAAGAACTGACACAATGAATAAAAGACAGGCTTTACAGTCTTTACAGTGCCCAAGCAAGGTATTTTTTGAAAGTGCTCACTTAAGTATATACAGTCCCATATACAGTACTATGCAATAGTCAGAGACCACCCGCACTTTGAATTTCCACTCAAAACAGCCATTAAGCAAAAGTCATTCATTTTTCAGGAGACATTTCTGAGGGGATTATTTAGCATAAGGAGGAATAAAGTCAAAGGAAAATAAGTGAACCACAAAACAATACAGGGGTTTCCACAGCTAGGGTTCACAAACTATTATAAAATACGGAGAAATTGGGACTGCTGAGAGCCGTGCATGACCTGGTAGACCACCAACGCCATCCCCGTTTGATAAGCAGTACCCAAGTCTTTCATCTTTGAGTGAGAGAGGAAAAAATAAGCTCCAGTCATGCATCAGATCTGTAAACACCCACGCCTGTCCAACCTTCAACTCTGAGGAGATAACCTAACACTGTGGGACTGAAAGGAAGTGTAGCTTTCAAGAAGCTCCTACTGAGAAAAGAGAAAAGAAGCGCATTTGATAGGAAAATGTAAGCCCGGACCTCAACATCACTGAATGTGTTTTGGATCATGAAAAGCAGATAAATTCTAAAACTCATAACTACTCGCACCTTGAAGGTACGGAGAAATGCCCCAAAAACTGAAAGCAATACTATTGAAAAAAGCATTATGAAAAATATTATAATTATTTGTTGATTTATGTGTAATTCTGAGTCTTGAGTCTTATGTTTTCTGCTTTTCCCCAACGCTGAAATGTTATTAATGGCTGCTTTGACTGAAAATAAAAAGTTAAGATGGTCTCTCTTTCGCATTCTGTTTGCAGCACTGTATATGTGTAAAATTCATTAAGATTTTGATTAAATGACTTGGGCTTATGTTGCTATAACAGAGAGATACTGCTGTGTGGTCTTTCTGAAAAGTCCCCTGTGGTTTGAGACAACCATCTGCATTTTCATTAGCACAGAAGCTACTTAATATTACAGCATAGGAAAGTCTTCTTCAGTGACTTCGGCTTCAATTTAATGTGTGGAACTGAGAAATAACAGTGGGCCTACACTCCTAAATATAAAGGTTCTTTGGGAAAATGCCATAACGTAACACTTACAGTACATTTAAATGGGTGAAATTATCTGTCCAAGCCAAGAACCATTTGGAAAATCTTTATTTTAAGAGTGTAGATCCCACGTTTGGGCTTTTGGATAAAACAGTACTCAACAGTAGAAGGTACAGCATTTTACTGCACTTTTGGCTAAATCATGTTCAAATGATCATGCAACCATGTGGCCTTCCACTTGGCAGCAACTAGCCAGTTATTTACAAGTGTTGAGCTTAGTATCATCACATCCCTTATTGCACTTTTAGTATGTCCAACAGCCAGTAAGTTCATCATGCCCTGCACTATTCAGGTTTAATGAGTGAAGGAAATTCTGGCTACAGCATGAACATGCCAAAATAGTTATCTGGTAGACTTTGCAGCCGGACCATGCCATTTCTCACCAGAACAAAAACAGCATCCCCTTTAAAAAGATGGAATACGCCACCAAGGTAGCTGTTTTCCATCAAGCCTTCTTTTTTAGGTGGTTTGGAGGGGTTTCTATGGTGTCGGTAACGTAGGAGCTCGATAGGATGTTCTCTCGCAAGACGCTTCGTGGTCATCACCACCAAGTGGGTAAATGAATCTTTGTCCCCATCAAAGGTGAGTTTGGAGTAGATGTAGTAGTAGCCCTCCTTCTCAACCACCAACTTGTTTTCTTTGTACTCCAGCTGGTGAAGGTCGAGTTCCACATTAATGTTCCATGGCATGACTCCGTCTGTACCAGGTTGTTCTCTGCCAGCTTCACAATAAACAACAAAGAAAAGATAAACAGTATTAGGACTTGAACTGGATTGATAATGCTTTACCACAGGGCCATGTTCATAAGGCACCTACATTAACAAATTATAAACATTTATTTTATGGCCTTTGTTGTCATAAAATTTGGCAACTTTGGTGTGAAGTGTGCCTGCATCTCAAACCACACACTATAGCAGTACACATACTGTACAAGTGAATGTGCTGCTGATGGTGGTGTACAATTTTTGATGTAATTATGTAGTACAGCAGTTTGCAGTTTGAGATGCACCCATAGATTTCACCTGTTATTTCAATGTGACATCTAAATTGAGCAAAGCAGGCTTCCTTACAGATGGTGCCTTTTTGAATGACCCTTTATAAATGTATATGTACGTTTGTATCAGTTGTCATGATGAGCTTATGTAGGTGTCAAAGAGCCCAATAAACACAGCTCTACAGTAAGTGTTATTGTATGTGTTGTGCTGTGAAGTCAGTAGATGTTAAGCAGCCTTACCTGTCAGGTGTCCTAGAGGCTTGGTAGGCTTCTTAAATGGAGGCGCTTTTGTCTTTGGAGGGGCTGTAGGGCTTGCCGTGACTTTTTCACCTTAAATGTTAGATAATGTTGTAATCACCTGTCATGCTAATAATTGGTATTAATTACTAATTATTAATTACCTGTACTTCATATTTTCACCATTTCACTTTTGCTTAATAATTTCAAGTCATAATCTGCCAAATGTGCACTGTACAAAATAGGAAGCCTGTATCTTCATTAGTTTCTGAGATATGGATGTTGATGGTAGATACATGTTTTTTTTCAGGGATTATTCTTTAATTTAGGGTTTGTTACAAACAGAAGATTTTGAGATGCATGTTTTCCAAATTATGGCATAACATACATTTTATTGTTATTATTAGCATTTTTCTGGCCTTCTATATCTCCGTGCTGCAGCACATCCAATCTATCAAATCTTTGGCGCTTATTACTCCTACTACAGTACATTTTTCTAAACTAGGTATTTGTCTTATAGTAAAGACTAAATAGAGGTTAGCTTGCACTGATACAAAACATAAATAAACACCATTCCAAATTTGAAGGCTTTATATCTCAGATAGTAATGAAGATACAAGACTAAAATTGTGCATGCTTTCTGCTGGCCACAACAGTGTTCTTTCCAGAAAGTGTGAAGCAAACCCGAGAAGGTCAGTATGGTAACTGACGCATAACTATTAAATGTATAATGAATAAAACCAAAATTAAATATAGTATAATAACATTTGCCTACCTTTTTGTGCACTATGCTTTTGAACTTGTGACTCCTCAGAATTCTCCTAAGGCACAAAACGTATATATATATTACACCTGGTTACACAAGTTACACTGCTCGGAAAGATTAAAAATGTGATGAAATGAATATTTAAAACAGTGTCCATTCACAGACAGATGTTCACGTATAAAGGTGGTGCAGGCACAATTTTAAGATTTAGCATTACAAAGAAGCCTCAACATCTAAATATGCTGATGAAATATTCAGTATTTAGTGTGTCCACTCTTCCCTCTTTACCTATCTATTACAACTTCCATGCATTTCGGGAGACTTGCTTTCAGATCTTGAAAAAGGTCTGCTGGGATACTTGGTTACATCTAGTTTGGTAGTTGTCTGGGACGCTTTTGGGAACAGCTTTTGTAAAAAAGGACACAACTGTACCTCGTTGGTTTCAAGAATCAAGAGTAAAGAGTAGACCAATTATATACTGACTGATTTCATTTAATCATTGGTGTTGTAGACTCTGTTAAATATACGCCTCCTATTTTTCCCGGCACTGAAAAATGAATAACTTGTACTTAATGGCTGTTCGGACGGGAAATAAAATGCACAACAGGGTGGTCTCTGATGTTGTGCATGCAGGTATATGCATGCAATAAAAGTAGTGCAGGTGCCAAATACGCTTATTCTAACCAGGTCATCTGAGCACTATACATGACCAAAAAGCCCACAGCATGTACGACGAGTTTAATCTGCCTAGGCGAGTCACGCTGTGCACTGGTACAGGCTGCAGAGAGGAAACTACACCTCATGGGGGGCTTAAAGGAAGTGGAAGAGTCTGACCATGATAATGATAGCCTGGTTATTCCGAGCCACATCATGGAACATGAAACTTATTTGCTGTTCTGAAATGGACTGCAAAAATAAATTCATATATCTTTACTTCAATTACAACAGTTCCATTTAATCAGTTAGAACAGAGATATGCCCAATCTTTGTTACCCACATAAAGTCTTATTTATTGAATATCTACACGTATTCAGTTTGTCCAATAACCCCTGTGGTTCTTTTTTATGTGAAGCTTTTTTGGCATTTTTGCAAAAAAAAAAAAAAAAGAAAAAAAAAAAAAAAAAGTAAACCTTCTGATCTCTCTATATCTGATCTGATCTATATTAAGTTAGACCATGTTTTCTTACTTTAGGGTCTTATTTCCTTCCTTCTTTTTCTTCCTTCTTTCTATCAGTGTTTGAATCCTCCAGACAGTAATGCAAGCTAAAGGTTTATAAGCACATGCACTAAGTCTTCCATCTCCTAATGCCATTCATAATACAAAGGAAAAGGTTTCTATCCTAAACGCAAATCCATCTTCAAGCGCCCGTGTTTGACTTTTCACTCTAACTCACTGTGGCCTAATTAAAGCCTTTACATTACGCAAACAAAACCCACTTAAAAAAAGCAGTGAGTAACTTCTTTGCTATCCCTGGTGCAAAAAAGGAAACTGCTGCATAGTTGAAAACCACACCATAGACTGCAAGAAGACCAGTTTTTAGGTAGCTGCAAATGAAGATAAAAGAAGCTTGAATGAGGAGGAAAAAGTGTTACAAGCACTTCAACATCAGAAAGCCATGCAAGATGAGAGATGCTGATATGTCAGCGAATAAGACAGTGTTGAAAGTCAGACAGAGAGTCTTCAAAAAAGATTCAAAAGGACTGATAGTCTGCTTTGGACTTACATTGGTGCTTTTCTTGGTCTTGTAGAGGTGGTAGATGAAGCAAGCCTCCACGACTATGCCTAACAGAGCCATGGAGACCAATATGAAGAGCATGGTCTGGGTCATTCTGTTTCTCCGGTTCCGGGCCAGCCTCTGGCCTGGCTTGGGGGGCAACGGCGGGATTCCGGCCCGGGTGTCCACCACAAACACAGAGGGATACTCAACACCTTTACTAGACATGTCTACAAGGTCCTGACCTTCAATCCCTGTAACAAAGGTGACAGCAAGTCCTCCAGCAAAGAAAAGAAGATGCTGAGCAATGGCCAAGAAGACAGAGTAGTAATGCGCATGCACGCTCACACCTACGCTGAGAGAGAAACTCACGGTGCGAAACCGTTACCAAACTCCCAGTCACTAAAGTGGGCGGACGGTTCAAGAGAAGGTGCTTTATCCAAGTGGCGGAACGTCACTACCAATATTCTTAAGCAAAAGGCCCTGAGAAAAGTCCAATCCAGTACAAAATCCAGACATAGAAAGAAATGAAAAAATTACAGAAAGTCAAGAGAAAAACTTGTGCCCTCATTCTCATTCACATGCTTGAAGCCATTGAGTCACTGTGAGCACTGAGGAAATGTTGTCGAAGGTGTGAAGGAGGAAAGACAAATGCACACAAACACAATTTCTTGTATTACTGTCTTCATGGGTGGTGTACGGTCTAATTCACAATCGCTAAATATAGTTAAGCTAAACTGTCAGTGACGAGCTAAAAAAAAAAAACAGCTTTGACCACCATGGCTACTCACCCACAAAACCAGCACATGATGTGTTTTCGATGCTCGTATGCTGATTAGCAGCCATAGAAGTTGATATGCTGATCACCAAAAAGAACAGCATGCTGCGTTTTGAACGCTGCTGAACCTGCACCCAGCCCATAAACCAGCTCGTTTAAACCTCAGTATGGCTTTAAACATTAATCGACATTGTTGTGTTGCTCTCTGTGGGTTCTTATCTGCAGGTAATATCATTGTAAACACAGGCCGGCTCATACTTCCTAGTACCGAAAATACTACAGACATGCTTCTGCATCTCAACTAGGCAAACCTTAGACAAGCATGACTGGCTAAATCTCAAGGATTTGTATGAAGAAAAGCATGTATCTTCATTTTTTGTCGATTTTGACTTGAATACATCGTTTCAACACAGCAGCTGATGTTTACACTGTGTGATGAATGGTCCAAATTTCATGATGAATGGACCAACAGAAATGGCCCAAAATTTCTTGGTAAAAAGTCTGGTTCCATTGACTTACATTAAAGTTAAATTAGGTTTTTGCCCTCTCCTGTAAAGTTGCCATTTTGGAGATACTTGTTTTTCTTTGGACAGAGATGATATGCATTTTAACCCTCTCAAAACTATATATTACTATCTATCCCTCTCTCTCTCTCTCTCTCTCTCTCTCTCTCTCTCTCTATATATATATATATATATATATATATATATATATATATATATAATGTCAATACAATTCCATTTACTTTGTAAAGCATATTTACTTAAACACCTCATTCCAAATGTGTTACTTGATTCTTACGCATGTGTTAGAAGATGTGACGCAAATAAAATGTTATTGCTAATCTATGTATTAAAATTTGGCATAGGAAAACAGCTATGCCAAAGCCAAAATGATTGTGGAAAAATAAAAGCATTTCTGACTGCTTGAGCAGCTGTCACGATACTTCTATCTAGAGCAAAAGCGCATCAGCCCTACTTTCATTATTAACAAACAGCCTAATGTGGTTGTGGTGAGCCATCTAGCAGTTATGTGCATTTATATTTAGAAAGGTGACCTTATTTCCTGCTGGATTATGTAAAGCCAGTTTACGTGTGAGTACTCTTATTAACTGCCTAGTGTTTGGACAACACTGATTGTTTTGAAACATAAACGCATGAATAATGCATCAAGTCTGCTAAAACCACACACGTGACTGATTCCACATTGCCTTCCCACATCTGGCCCTTTGTCCAGGGACAGCAACCCAACTGCTTTCAAGACCCATGAGACAAAGTCTTTGAAACTCTGAAGAGCTTATCAAGGCTCACTGCCAAGACAAATTCCTTGTATGTGTGACATACTTGGCGAATCAGAATCCTTATTTCGCCAAGCCTGTCACACATACAAGGAATTTGTCTTGGTGAGAGCATGCATCATGACATGTACCAAGAACACAGACTGTTAACAAGTATTACACTGAGTGGAAAATATAATAAGATGCAATAAATAGAACAGATATTAAGAATAAGAACAATAATAAGGATCCAGGAAAGGTGCTAAAAGATGTATAAATATCTGTACTATAAGTATGTGGATATTCCATATATAAGTGAGTCTGAGTAGACATATTTACAGAATCTGTACAGCTGTGCAAACAAGCGTAATGTTACAGAGCAGTTCCTTTAATACAGATTCAGATTAAGTAAGTTTGAATTTGAAGTGCAAAGCGCCTGCTGTGGTTAATGAGAGTAACAGCTCTCAGCTCTCAACAGGAAAAAAGCTGTTAGCATGACGTGTTGTGCTCGTTTTGATAGTTCTGAGTCTTCTGCCTACAGTAAGTGTCTGAAAGAGAGGATGTCCAGGATGAGAGGGGCCAGCTGTAATTTTGCCGGCACGCTTCCTCACCCTGCTGGTGTAGATGTCCTGAAGCATTGGCAGATTACTTCCAATGATCTTCTCTGCTGTCCTGATTATGCACTGAAGTTTGGCTCATTCTAGTGAGGTGGAGGAACCAAACCAGGTTGAATTTCTTCAGCTGTTTCAAGAAGAACATTCTCTGCTGTTCTTTCTTGGCTATGGCAACCATGTTCCTCTCCCATTTCAGGTCCCTGGAAATGGTGGTGCATAGGAACTTGAGTGACTCCACAGTGGAAACCACAGAGTCGTTGATGTTGAGGGTGGGATAAGAAGGGAGGGTTGTGTCTGAAGTCCACTACCATCTCCACTGTCTTTTGTGTGTTGAGCAGGAGGTGATTGCTGCTGCACCAGGAGACCAGCTGCTTGACTTCCTTTTTATATGCTGACTCGTCACCATTGGCTATGAGGCCCACCCCGATGGTGTCAGATGGTGTAACACCCCTGTGTTAAATGACGAGCTAAAGTCCACAAACAGAGCTCTAGCATAGGTTCCAGTAGGTATCTAGCATCCCCTTTGGCTCGGCCTCTAAATTATTCACTATGGCCGCTGTTTGGTGTTGTGGTATCCCTGGGTCTCCGAGGGGCATTGATGAGACTCCAAAGCTGCTGGGGGACACCGGCGGTGCTCCAGCAATGACATCAAGCATGGAGTGGTTCTCCATGAAGTTCTCTTTGCAGGTGAAGAGTGTTGGTTTGGTAACCTTTCCACCAAGAGGTAGGGTCCTGCCCATTCACTGAAACTCCGGGCACTTGACCCACAAGTTGTCCAGCAAGTCAACAGTGCTAGTGAGGGTGCTGTTTGTGTGCACCATCCATGACCCTCAGGGATCCATCCATGAGTGCTGGTACTGCTTATTCAGCTCCTCCAAAACCTGTGAAGAGCTGCGATGCCCTCAACCTGACCAGGAAGCCCTGACTCTCTGCCTCAGCTTTACTGCTAGCCGTCATGTCCAGTTTCACTTGTCCCATCTCATTTCCTTCTTGAGGCTGAGCACATCCCTGGATGCCCAGAGGAGGTCCAAGCCATTTATGCACACATCCAGGCTTAGTACAGTTGTCAAGTGTGCTGCTTGTCACCAAAAAGCTGATGTCAATGAAGGAAAGAAGCTGTTTCCTATGTTGCACTTACCTGAAAGTCTGCTACAGCAGCCGGTCTTCCTGACTGCCTTTCATTTCCCTGCCAACTTTGATGTGCAGCATTTATTTGTGTGGTGACCCCGCTTCTTGTACTTCACTTGGTGCGGCACTCACTTGGGGGCCGCAGAACATGTCATCTGTTCCTCAAGCTCCTCTGCAGCATCACATTGTGTGTTGCACGCCACAACCTCTATATGCTGAGGATAAGCACTGCCCCTCTGTCTCTTCTCCCTCGCACTCGCTTTCTCAAATCTGCATACACTATACTGCTAAAAGTATTCACTCACCCATCTAAATCATTGAATTCAGGTGTTCCAATCACTTCCATGGCCACAGGTGTATAAAACCGATCACCTAGGCTGCTCCTACAGACATTAGTGAAAGAATGGGTCACTCTCAGGAGCCATGTGAATTCCAGCATGGTACCGTGATCGGATGCCACCTGTGCAACAAGTCCAGTCGTGAAATTTCCTTACTACTAAATATTCCACAGTCAACTCTCAGTGGTATTATAACAAAGTGGAAGTGATACGGAACGACAGCAGCTCAGCCACGAAGTGGTAGGCCACATAATATGACAGAGCGGGGTCAGCGGATGCTGAGGCACATAGTGCGCAAAGGTCACCAACTTTCTGCAGAGTCAATCGCTACAGACCTCCAGACTTCACGTGGCCTTCAGATTAGCTCAGGAACAGTGCTTAGAGAGCTTCATGGAATGGTTTGCCATGGCTGAGCAGCTGCATCCAAGCCTTACATCACCAAGCACACTGCAAAGCATTGAATGCAGTGGTGTAAAGCACACCGCCACTGGACTCTAGAGCAGTGGAGACGTGTTCTCTGGAGTGACGAATCAGACTTCAGGCTTTTGATTTCAATGTGCTGGTAATATACAGTCTCGAGTATTTAAACGCCTTAGTTATTGAACTAGCTCTATTCTGCTGCACTTCTACTGGGCTGCTCTTATTTGCTGCTAACTTCTGGGAACTATTGAGACGTTCCACAATTCGCCATTGCTGTAAAAAAAATGGTCAGTTGGGAAGAACAGAGTTGATGGGACTCTCTCTCTCTACATGGCTCTGTCACAACCTAACACCAGCCTTCATAATAAAAGTCCCTCCAGAGTAACTGCATAACAAATCCTTACATTTCTTTTTTTCTTAGAACTATGTACAACACAGGTGTGTTGCTGATTCAGCTTTTCGCTGATCAGAAGACATTAAGAAAGAGACTACAACACACAAGCCACTAACATGGCAACCACTTAGTTACATAAAACTGGGTCACTGGGTCAACCACAACTGACAAAGACGAATTTGATAAGTTAGTGATCACAAATCATTATTCCATGTCCCTGGATATGTCGAATACAGTACCATTGACAAGGTAGAAATATAGTTTTTCTGTGTCGCTTATTGACTTTTCCTCACCTCTAAAACACCTTTTAATTTCTAATTACACCATCATGCACCAGCAGGTTGGAAGAAATAGGATTAACCAATGATAACACATTTTACCTTCCATCTCCACCACCTTCAACCATCTTCAAATGGTATATCGTTCCCAGAACAGTGCTTTACTCAGTAATACATCACGGTAAGGAAGGAGAATATGTGGATGTAATGATATACAGTGGAATATGTATTTAAAACCCATTTATTCATGAAAAATTAAAAAATAAATAAAATACAAACTCCCTCATTCAACAAGCACACATGTTTCTATTAAGCCAAACTGGTGTATTTTGGAGAATTCTAAAGCTGTTTCAGGTTCTAGTTGTTGTTATAAGCTGACAGAGATGAGCGACAGTCCTAAAAGTAGGGAGCTGAACTGAACCGGGTGTTTTCAATCTGCAGTTGTGTGCGGAGTACAGACAGGGGTCGCTGTTCTGCCGTTTCATTCTGCATATCTCCAAACGCCGAGGCTTTAACCATCTCGTCACCAAGAGCTTCTGCAGCAACAGACAGAATCTGTCGTCCTCAGTCAGAGAAACATGCCTGAAAGAAACTGATAGCTGATTTAGTAGATCATTCAGGATGGAGTTTGGTTTGACGTGGCGGTCCTTCAACCTCCGCATGATTTTCCTTCTGAGGCTCTCTGTGGACTTCACCATCGCTTTTGGGAAGAGCCAGGACACTGAATTCACTTTCCTTCTACCTGCCGGTCACACTGAGTGCTTCTTCCAGCCGGCTGGGAAGAACAGCAGCATGGAAGTGGAGTACCAGGTCAGCGTTGTTGTGAGATCACCCTTGCTTTCCCAGAGGCCTGCTGTGTTCTGGAGTGTTAAGGAACCTGCAGTAGTGGATGATGGATGAGTGTGCAGATGCTAATGAGTCAGTGTTGCTCTGCTCAGAGAAAGTCTCTGGAAGTAGTAGAAATGCTGCTGTGTGGTTTCGTGTGCAGACGTTCAGCTTCTCTTTGTCTTATTTGCATTGTTTCTGCCTCAGTGTGGTGTAGTTATCAGCTTTTCGCTGAATCAGATGACATTAAGAAAGTTGTAGTAGGAGGGTAGCTGTATGTCTCAGATCACAGATTACTTGGCCAGGAATCTGCTGTTGCTGTTTTAATCAAGCTCCTCCTGATCTGAGCTTTACAGTTTCATTGTGTCAGCAAGATACAGTTCGCATCACCATCAGCACCTTAGACGTGGAGCTATAGTAGGTCCTGCTTGTCTTCAGGTCAGAATTGAGCTCAGTCATTACAGGATATGTAATTCGGTAGCACCAAAATCGTTTCATTATCTCATTATTTTGAGATGCTGATTGTTTTAACATACTAAGTCATTAGTTTGCGATAAGTCATTATTTTGAAATGCTCTGTCATTTCACCATTTTATGTATTTCTTTATCTTGAGATACTTAGTTTTGATTTTAAGACACGTTATTGAGGTACAAAGTTGTCATTTGAGATGCTAAGTCATTATTTTGAGCTGCAGATCTTTATTTTGAGATACAGCACATGATCTTGAGAGGCTATTACAATTTTAGATGCTATTTATATTATTTTAGATGTTGATATTAGTTTAAATAAGTCATTATTTTGAGTTATTATTGAGTTATTCTTTTTAAATAATTCTTTATTCTGATATACTATCTTATTATTTTGAGATGCTATCTCCTTGTTTTAGATACTGTCATTACTTTAGATATTATTTTAGATATTGTCATTTTATTGATATAAGACATATAAGACATATATTTTTGAAATGCTAAGTCGTTATTTTGAAATACTAATTCTAGCATTATGTTTCCTAACACAACAAATTTAATGCATGTTTAAGTATAGCACAAATTTTCAAATACTACTTGCGACTACTGTATCTTATGGACTCTCTTTATCACTCAAAACCTCAAGCAGCGGCTTTTGGAGTTCTGTCTAAAATGCTAAAGTGGTGCCATCAGTTGGTCTAAACAGTATATCGCCACCGTTGTACTAAAATACTAAATGTTCCAATACAAGTTAATGTAAAGAGACTAATTTTAGACCATTTCTGCTGATCTATTTGTCATTGTTTTTTTTACATCACATAAAGGACAGCTGCTGTTTTCAAATTACACCAAAAACAATAATAATGAAGATACAAGGTTTTGTTCTGATAGGAGCAATATTGTTTACTCATCATTAACAAACACTGCAATATGTAAATGAGTGCTGCATCATGGGCAGTGTCAGATGTTCCAGATGAGTCTTTCTGTGGGTGTTTGAGGAAGGTAGTGATGAAACAAATGTTCATCACTAAAGTTTGGTCAGAATAATGCTGCCCATCTGACGCCAAAGGCCCACTCTGACCAAAATGAGCCAGATTAAAATCAGGGAAACTCCCCATCTAATTATGTATCTTGAAGGTGGGAGTAACTATAACCGCTGTGGGGTGAATACATGAGGGTGGGCTTATTGGGCTCTAAGAAAGAAGCCTGATAGCTGATGTTACTACTAATAAGCTGATTATGACATCTGTATTTACTATCCTCTACATCAGTGCATTGTTAATGCCTTGTGGGGGATTTCCAATGGTTGAATCGTGTATTTCTGTAATGCATGTTGAGTTGGATATTGTATAATCACATTGTGTTATTTCTGTCCACATAATTCAGCCCTTGCTGCCACTGTTGAAGTAGTATATTACATGGCACTGACTTGTGTCTGATTTCTTCATTCCGTTTCTGAAATAATAGCCAACGTCTCTGTGCTCTCTTGCCACACCGATTGCTGTGTCTCAGGGTGGACCCCACGAAGGATGGAGACTACAGGATCTGCTCTGATAACAGCTTCAGCAGACTGGTGGAGAAGATGGTATTTATGGAGGTGGTTGTGGACTCAAAGGGCAGAATATAGCTGTACAGTGACTGGCCACTCCAGGAGCTCCTGTCCATTCAGTGAAGAGAACACAGTAGCCAGTGGACTCTATGCCGGGCTGGCAATTTAGCATCTCCAATTTACCTGACAGCATGTCTATGGATGATGCTGATAAATATAGACTGATATGGGCAATATTTATTGAGCTACACATACAGAGGTAGTGTCTCTCAGTACGGTGTCGGGCCACCATGTTTGCTAACACAGCATGCCAGACGTCTCTGTATGGAGTTGTAGAGGTTCCTAATGGTGTCCTTTGATAATCCATCCCATGCAGCTTGAATATTCTCACACAGTTCCTGCAGATTTTGCGGTAGGGGGATGGAAGTGGAGTGACACCAGGCCTTCTGAACATGTGACACGTGACAACAAACGTTCATCTCGGCCCTCGAATGCAGAAAAGTCCCTTTTGACATGTCCATCATAAGCCTTTCAAGATGTCAGCTGATCAGCAAACTTTTCACAAAACTGCTGTGGACTCTTTAGTGTTTGAAGGCAATCCCTGAGCTAGAAGAAGGTCATGTCTGAAGAGACAGTTGTAGAGAGCAGGTAGAATTTGCTTATGGAAATAACAGGGTCAGAACTGTGTGTGATAGATGGAACTGATAAGGCATTGGCCCAGTGAATGTAGCGCATGAGCCGCAAGTACTCCATATGTGGTTTTTCCATGTGTATTTGACCTGCTGGTTCTAATGGATCAAGGGGACTCATCTGTTCCATTTCTGGATCTCTCTTTACAGGTTCTCGCAGGCTTGGGGCTAGACGTGGGCTTCACGCTAATCTCCCCCCACGGACACAGGCTGGTTTCTGAGTTCAGGAAGTCGAACGGCTTCCACCTGTGAGTGTGAATCAGCACAGCACTGAACCATCCCTTTACACACTAGCACATGTGTTTACTATGTGTTTATCTGCTAACAGGCCTCCAGAACAGGAGGAGCCATTTGCATACCGTTTGCATGGCTGAATCCCCGCTCCTGTTTGAGTCTCTAATATTAAAAAGCATTTAATTTTTTGTTATTTTTTATTATTATTATTATTGTTAATGAGTGTTTTACATTTTTAACATACAAAAACACAGCAACACGTGCTCATGTGTAAAGTGGACACGGTCAGGACAAAACTCTGGGATGGACAGCCATTGTTGTACCTTTACATTTTACATAGTTTGTACCTTCATGAACAAAAATCTACATGTACAGTGCTGTTTATTCAGACAGTTTAGGGATGCACTGATTATAAATTTCTAATTTCTTTACAGTCAAATTGACCAATGGCCTTTTTTATCGGGGAAGGCTTTTATTACTTATTTCTCAAATCCAAAGCTCACGCTGTGTGGGGTGAAAGTTTCCAGTACTTTCTGTTCTCCAAAGTCACAATATACACAGCCGATAATATCCAGAGTAACCGCCATGTGCAGCACGTGCAGCAGCTAGACAGGCTGAGCGTGACTCAGTAAGGTCCTGGTAGGTTGTCACAGGTATCTGGAGTCATGCTGACTGCAGTGCATCCCACAGCTGCTGGAGGGTACGTGGGGGAAGATCCATAGAGCAAACGCGATGATCGAGGTGGTCCCACAGATGCTCAACTGGGTTCAAGTCTGGGGAATTAGGGTCCTGGGTAGTACTTGGAAGTCTTGGTCATGCTCTTCCAACCGGTGTCGGACATTTCTAGCCGTGTGACATGTCACCTTGTCTTGCTGGAAGATCCCATCCGCCCCAGGGAAGACAATCAGCTTGTATAGATGTATGTGATCTGCAGGGATGGATTCATACCCAAATCGGTTGAGCTATCCATATAAATAATACTCCAAACTGACAATGAAAAAAGTACCTGCTTTAGGGTTCGGCAAAAAGACAATATGCATCATTACTATTACTGTGACGATCTAAATATATTAAATTACAATATGTAATAGTGTGCGTCTATAAGCAAATCATCGATATTGGCAATACCCTGAAACACTTCCCAACTGCATGGTTACTGTTTAATTGGATTTAGTGCAGCACAGTATGTTAAACTTCGAATACCAATCGTATTTATAGTTTTTGATAGTCTTTGTATCAAATTTGATGGTATTTTAAATAATAGTATTTTTTAAGCGTACTTTGTTCCAATGAATTCGATTTCAGCAAAAAAATATTGTGACATATTGGGTATTGTTTAAAAAAGTAGTATTATAATATTACATTAATACAGAATCACCCAGCTCTATGTTGCCAATTTGAATAAACAAATAAATTGCTGATTGCATGTTACATTCTTCAAGTCAACATTTATTTATATAGCGCTTTTTACAACAGATGTTGTCACAAAGCAGCTTTACAAAGAATCTGGTGTCCGAGCCCCCAGTGAGCAAGCCCAGGGCGACAGAGGCAAGGAAAAACTCCCTCAGTTCAAAGGAAGAAACCTTGAGAGGAACCAAGACTCAAAGGGGGAACCCATCCTCCTCGGGTCAACACCAGATAGCAGTACAAGCAAAGGAAAGGAGCGAAGATAGAGGAATAAAAGTCTGATTAGTCTGTAATTAAGTAGCTGGGTCATCGGATGGGTCAGCAGGACGCAGGCCAAGCTTCCACAGTGCAGGACAGCCAGGAGCTCCGTGGTTGTTAGAGGCAAGCAGTGGCACCCAGTCAGAGCAGAGCATCAGACCACACAGGATGGGCAGCAGTTCAGCTTAGGCAAAGAGAACAGACAGACTGTTAGCTTCGACAGAAGATCAGAACACACTATATGGTGTTAACAGAGTGCAGCAGTGACTCCGGCAGGCCCGGCTATTACAGCATAGCTGAAAGGGAGAGCCAGAAGGTAACAAAGACATGAGGGCTCCCTGAGAAGTCAGCGCCCCCCCCTGCTCCACCGTCAACAAACCTGAGTGAACGTGAAGAGCAGCGGGACAACAGCACCAACATTCCCAGCTTACCAAACACTCTCTGTCAGTGAACCCCTGGACCTGCACCTTTTATCTAGCAGAAAAACTAATTACCAAAAGCTCGACTAAACAGGTAGGTTTTAAGCCTAGACTTTGATTGAGGCTGTGTCTGAGTCCCGAACACTGACTGGTAGTTGGGGGGCCTTGTATGAAAAGGCTCTGCCCCCTGATGTAACTTTGTTAATTCTAAGCACTACTAGAGTGCCCGCACGTTGAGACCTAAGGTCACGTGATGGTTCGTAATATGAGTTAAGTTCGGAGAGGTACAGAGGAGCGAGGCCGTTTAGGGCTTTATATGTCAAAAGGAGAATTTTATCCTCTATGCGGAATTGAACTGGTAACCAGTGTAATTTAGATAAGGCTGGGCTGACATGATCAAACTCTCTAGTTCTTGTAAGGACCCTGGCTGCAGCGTTATGGACTAACTGGAGTTTGTTAATACTTTTGCCAGAACAACCAGAGAGCCTTGAAGTGATAAAGGCGTGAACTAGCTTTTCCGCATCCTGTAGGGACAGGGCATTTCTTAGTTTTGCAATATTCCGTAGATGTAGAAAAGCTATTCTAGTGATGTCAGTTATATGCTCATCGAAGGCCAGATCAGGATCGATCGTGACACCAAGACTTTTTACAGATGTAGCTGGTGTGACTAAGAAGCTATTAAGATTGAATGATCATGCAGACAGCTTGTTTCTAGCAGTTTTGGGACCAAGAAGAAGAACTTCTGTTTTGTCCGAATTAAGTAGAAGGAAGTTACTTGACATCCAGTCTTTAATGTCTCTAACACAGTCCTCTATCTTACTAAGTTGAAGTGGATCATCTGGTCTAACTGAAATATACAGTTGCGTGTCATCAGCATAGCAGTGGAAATTGATGTTATGTTTTCTGATTATGGTACCGAATGGTAGCATACATAAGGTAAATAATATAGGTCCTAAGACAGATCCCTGTGGAACACCAAACTTTACTTTTGTGTGAGTAGATGATTGACCGATAATATTTACAAATTGATAGCGGTGGCTTAAGTAAAATCTGAACCATGAAAGAGCTTTTCCTGTTACTCCTACAAGGTTTTCCAGCCTGTCTAGTAGGATGGAGTGGTCTATTGTGTCAAATGCTGCACTAAGATCAAGTAGGACCAGTAAGGATAAGTTTCCTCTGTCAGAGAATACTAAAAGATCATTAACAGTTTTCACTAGCGCTGTCTCAGTGCTATGATGAGGCCGAAATCCAGACTGGAATTTTTCATGTATGTTATTCCTGTGCAGATAGGAACTTAACTGTTGTGCTACAGCTTTCTCTAGAATCTTGGATAGAAATGGAAGATTTGAAATAGGTCTGTAGTTTGCTAGCTCATAAGGATCAAGATTAGGTTTCTTAATTAAAGGTTTAATTACTGCTAGTTTAAGAGATTTTGGGACATAACCAAGGCTAAGAGATGAGTTTATTAGAGACAAAAGAGGCTTGGTTATTTCTGGCAGAACTTTCTTGAGTAAACTAGTTGGAATTGGATCTAGTATGCATGTAGATGATTTTGAAATAGCTCTGTTTGTTGGAGTAGAGTAAAAGATTCCAGCCTCTCTGCAGTAGTTATACTATGCTCTAGATCGGCATTAGCTGTATCTGTGGTTCAGTCGCAGATTGACTCTTCGTTAAATTAGAGATTGTACTAAATAATAATCTTGGATTATTTTTGTTATTATCAGTCAGTGAAGACGGATAAGATGAACGTGCTGCAGTTAGAGCTTTTCTATAGTCTATAAGGCTATCCTTCCAGGCAGGCTGGAATACTTCCAGTTTAGTCAGGCACCATTTACGCTCTAGTTATCTGACAGTCTGTTTTAGAGCTGGGGTGTGGTCAGTGTACCATGGAGCAAGTTTTTTCTGCCTAATTCTTTTAGGTTTTAATGGAGCCACCTTATTTAAAGTAGAGTGAAAAGTGTCCTCCAAGCATTTGGTCAGAATATCTAGATCAGTGACCAAATCAGACAGACAGCTAATAGAATTTGATAGATCTGGGAGGTTTTCGATAAAGCTACGAGGTGTAGAGGATGTCATAACGCACTTAACACAATGTTGTGTGGATAAACCTATAGTATGACTAAAGCTGATTTGGTATGAGATTAGGTAATGATCTGAGACTGCTTTGGTCTGAGGAAGAATAGTTAGATTATCTATGTTCACTTCAAATGTTAAAATTAAATCCAGAGTATGGCTGCAGTAATGAGTTGGTCCCATTATATTCTGAGTGATACTAAACGAGTCTAAGATGGATAAAAATGCCTTACTTAGTGGGTCCTGTGGTTTGTCTAGGTGAAAGTCAGCAAATTCCTGTAAGAACTCAGAATAGGGCCCTGGTGGCCTGTAGATTGTAATTAGTGAAAACGAGTGTTTTTTTGTTGTTTGATTGCTTATATTAAGAAACAGAATTTCGAAAGAAGAGAATGTGCAGCCTGCTTTCTGGTTTATTCCTAAGGAAATGGTGTAGATGGTTGCTACACCTCCACCCCGACCGTTTAGACGAGGATGGTGTACGTAACTGTAGCCTGTTGGGGTGGCTTCATTTAAAGCTAAATACTCTTCAGGTCTAAGCCACGTTTCTGTGAGACACAGAGCATCAAAATTATGATCAGTAATGAGTTCATTAATAAGGACAGCCTTAGATGTAAGAGATCTGATATTGAGCAGACCTAGTTTCAGACTTAAAGTGCTATCATTGTGAACTGGTTGAACTGGTCTGATATTAATTAGGTTAGTAACACTCGAATATCTACGACTAGCTAGCATCTTCAGGTTACCCCTAATGTCCGGCGCCCTGGCTCCCGGTATACAGCTAACTGCTACTGGCACCCCTAACGGAGAAGCTATTTTCACGTGTCGTAAAATAGAATCTCCTATAACCAGAGCTCTTTCAACAGGCTCCTCGGGGGCCCCGCTGTGAGGGCTCTGCTGCCGGAGTCGAGGACACGCTAACTCCAACACTCCCTGAGGCATGTGGAGCCTCTAACTGAGAATCTAAGCTCCGCTCACTAGTCCTGCTCTTTTCTAAGTTCCGGATGCACACCTCTAACTCTATAATCCTCTCCGTCAGACAAGAGACTAACTCACACTTCTCACAGATAAAGTTAGAACCGCTGCTGTCACTAGAGACGGAGAGAGAAACATAACTGAACATGCTGCACTCAGAGCAAAGCAACAGGTCGCGGTCTGCCATACTGATACTTAGGGTTTCTGTAGACGTATCTCAGAGATGTCATAAGTGAACAGTAGCCTCCGACACCTGTAGTTTTAGTTTATCAAGCAGCTACTCCTCTCCTCTCGTCTGTAGCCTGAAATATTTCCTTCAAATTACCTTCTTATTCATGAAAACTGCATAATAGTGTGGCATCATGTTGAAGAAGAATCAGGTGAGGCCATAATTTCTGCTCAAAAATGTTTTGATGTTTGAACGAGCCATAATTGCGTCTTAAATATGATCAAACTCAACAAGGAGGTCACCCCTCACATAACACAGCATAAACAAACCTTTACCTAGGTGCATGCCTCCCATGAGCTTTTTTTGTGACCACTCGCAGGGCCAGTACCAACAGAACCACACATGATCAGTTGCTTGACTGAGACTAATTGAATAAACAAGTAGAATCACATATACAACACTTATTTAGTCGAATTGCAACCTAAATAGATGCTTCATGATCAATGAAATTGATTCCCCAACTAGTCAATCCCCACAAAAAGGTCCCCGGAGTCATTTCTTCAAAATAAATCTTTTTGTCAGTGGATCTCCACTGAAAATTTAAACAGCTAACCACTTGATAAACACCATCTTTAATACGCGCCCTGTAACTGTCCTGTTGTCTCTTGCAACACTGATTGCTGTGTCTCAGGGTGGACCCCACAGAGGATGGAGACTACAGGATCTGCTTTGATAACAGCTTCAGCAGACTGGTGGAGAAGATGGTATTTATGGAGGTGGTTGTGGACTCAAAGGAAAGGGCTGATGGGGACTGGGCAAATTTAGTGGAGCCTGAAAACACACTGGGGTACCAGCTAGATGACATTAAGGTAGGTCATGTATGATGAAAATGCTTTTAGGAATTTTAACAAACCAGAAGTGGCACCGACCAGAAGTGAATATTCAACACTTCGTTGTGTGATATGTGAAATGAATTCCCTTGTTAAGGCGTGACGTTTTGACTTTAATGTCCAGGTCATAGCCTTTACTGGAGTGACGGAGGCTCTCGTTATTTGAATATATCTGAATCCAAGAATGACTCAGTTGTCATTCTAGCGCTTTCCTTATGATGGGAAAGAGAAGTGAAAACGGATAAAGTAGGTTATAAGGTTATAAGGTAGGTTATATATGGTCCTTTGCGGATACCCTGTAGACTTTGGATTTGTTTGCTATGAACACACATCTTCGTGTTTGGGTTGTTAGCTGTTTAATGTGATGCCCAAGCAGATGTGGTCTGATCAGATTGTTGAAGTCACAGTTATAGACAAACACAATCTAACTAAACTAACAACACACACACAGTTGTACTGTTCATGTCTTTTATTGAGCACATTGAGTAACATCCACAGTGCAGGCTAGAAAAAGTAAGTCAACCTCTGAGCTAATGACTTCTCACAGAGCCAACTGGCCAATAAGGGTTTAAATTAAGGAGATGAGATGGCTGTACAACCCCAAATGAGAACAAACTGAGACAGTATATAAAATGGCAATATATAAAGAACACAGTGTCTCTTATATTTACTTACTCTGACTTGTGCCATTGCAGGCAGTATGACCCCAAGATGTTTCATGTTTTGTCTGGTTCATTTCATTTGTTAATATATATCCTTTACTGCATTTCAGGCCTGAAACTACGGACGCGTCAGTGAATCGACTTAGTCGACTAAAATCAATGACCAGTTGGCAAGTAATTTCATAGTTGATGTCATTTCCTCCATTTCAGTAAAGACCTGTGATTGTAGAATTTAGTTGCAACAGAGTGTAGACGGACAGCAGAGTGCAGTAAAATGCTTAAAAACTGAGTTTCTACTTTCACATCCTTAGTTATTGACAGGAAAATTGTATTGGAGTTTTGTTTATCTTGCATTAGCAGGAAAGTGATAAAAAAGTTCATTTTATGTTCATTTTATTGTCTTCATTGTTAGTTAGCATATGCATAAACAACCTCAAGCTACATTTAAAAGCTGATAGCTACTTAGGAGCTATTAGGTAATTGAGCTCTTCGAATAATTGGTTGTTTAATGCGATAATTGGCAGATTATTTGAATTTTTTTTTTCAACACATTCCAAAAAGAGGACGGTAAAACATTTTACCTCTTTTTAATGTTACTTTACAGACATTTTGGCACAGAGGTTACCAAGTGATGAAATGCTTCAGATGTTATTTTGTCCCATTTTTCGCTCTTCGCACGTTGTCTATTCGGGTCAGGTCAGGACTGCAGGCAGGTCAGACCAGTACCTATACCCTCTTCTTCCGCAGGCATGGCTTTGTAATGTGTGCAGCATGTGGTTTTACTTTGTGTTGTTGAAAAATGCATGAACATCCATTCTTCTTGAAGGCAGCGTATGTTGCTCTTTGATCTCAATGTACTTTTCTGCATTAATGCTGCATCACAGAAGTGTAAAATACTAAATGAGCACTGGCCCTCTGTTTGGGCAGTGTCCGAGCTCATGGTGAGTTTTAGGCTCTAAACTTCCTGTACTAGCTGGAATATTATCCAATGGAACACTAAGCACGGTTGTAAGTCGCTCTGGATAAGAGCGTCTGCTAAATGCCTTAAAAGTAAATGTAAATGCACTGACGCAACCCCATACCATGACGGACCCTGACATTTCTTCCACTACATGATGGTCCTTCCCAGATGTCCCAGAGCCTAGAGAAGTCAACGGCGCTTCTGGACATGGCTAACATAAGGCTTTTGTTTTGCACAATTAAGATATAAGTGGCATTTGTGAATGTAGCTTTGTGTTGTAGTGCTTGACAGAAGTAAATGTAATGTCTACAAATGATTCAAGACTGCTGCTACTAGACCTAGGAGTGGGTGTCCTGGTACGGTTACTTCAAAAGCACAGTGAGTAATCCTGAAAGAACTGAGAAAGAACCAAAGGTCAACAGCAAAAGACCTACAGAAGGCCTACAGAACCTTTGTCCATGTATCCACTGTTAGAAAAACAAGAATAGTGTTCATGGAAGAACATCAAGAAGGAAGCCGCTGCTTTCCAAAAAATAAATAAATAAATAAATAATAAACGTTGCAGCCCATCTAAAGTTTACCAAGACCACCTGGATGTTCCACAATGTTTATGGGAAAACGTTCTATGGACAAATGATGAAAAAGTAGAACTTTTTTGCACATACAAGAAAAAGGACACTCAACACCAAAACCTCCTCCCTGTGAAGCATGGTGGAGGGAGCATTGTGGGTTGGGGCTGCTTTGCTTTGCTGCCTCAGGGCCTGGATGCCTTGCAATCGTGAAAGGAAAACATTGAATTCAAAGGTCTATCAGAAGGAGAAGGAGGGACACCAGTCCATGACCTCCAAGCTGAAGCGATGTTGGTTAACAATGACCCAGAGCACACCCGTAATTCAACTAATATGTGGTTGAAAAAGAAGATTCGTGTTTTGGAATTATCAAAAGTCCTCACCTTCACCCTATCAAAATGCTGTGGTATGATCTGAAGAGGGCTGGGCAAGTAAGTCATCCCAGAAATACTGATGAACTGAACCACATTTGCAGGGAGAAATGGTCCAAAATTCATGTTCAGTGTTGCGCAAATCTTATTTGCAGCTACTGGAAACATTTGGTAAAGCTGCTAAAGAGGGATCTACGGGTTCTACATTCAAGGGTTCACTTGCTTTTAGTATCCTGCACGGTGGACGTTTACTCATTGTGCTCAATAAAAGACGTGGGGAAAATCAGAATATTCCCGTGCTCCCTTATTGTCTTGGCTGGCCTTTTGGTGGGTACAGTACTTTCTCATTCAAGCTCTATCTGTCCTATCCTTCCTGCAGGAGGTTGTGGAGACTGTTCAGAGGAATCTGGAGCACAGCGGTCAGGCACAGGCAGTGCTGCGGGCATTCGAGGCGCGAGATCGTTACCTGTTGGAGGATAACCTCTGGCGTGTGTCCTTCTGGTCCAGTGTTAATATGCTACTCATGCTCACTGTCGCCTTCACACAGGTTTATGCAGTTCGCAGGCTTTTTTACAACTCCTAGATTCCGCACATCAGACTCACAGTCTGGACCGGATGGTCTATGTGCGGTGACACTGCTGGATCTACACAGTCGTGTGTACCACCTACAGTTTCTGAGACGGATTAAGCTGATCTTCACCTACCCTGACTTTATGAATTTCCACTGAAACCTTTGTTAACCTGTCCAGGGGTGATTCTGACTCAAACCCTTCCTAATTTTCGGTCTAGGTTTAACCTAGGCCTTAACCTAGCTTTAACCTAGGCTAGCTTTAACAGGCTTGTCTAGAAATCTTACTTCATTGTGCCTACTATCTTCTGATTGTTTGCCCCATTCAAAAAACAGTCTAGGCTGAAATGTACAGAACTGCCTGAAAGCTCAGGGATGTCAGAAACAATAAGCCGCAGCCACCCCTTTCAGATGTTCCAACTTTTGGAAGGCTGTAATGATGACATCACAACCATGGTCAATTCAAAAAGGGCTATTTTGCAGCTAAGTTCATATATGGACTGCATGGAGTGGCGAATGAACAGCATGATTTGAAGCGGTGTTAACATACTATGTTAAACGTATTTGAAACCCAGATGGGACATATTTTGTGTGCCTGTTCTGTTTTCTGTGTGTGTTTTCATTTGTGCAGATCTGTGTTTGGCCACATGGAGGCTCTCTATGGTACTAAAGAAGGCACTGACGCACCACCTACAGAGGCGTCCAGGGTGCTCACCCCTTTGATATGACATAGAAGAACATCTACCCACATTAAACCAGCTTTAAACTACTAAACATAAATCTGTCCTGGTTCATATAGTTACTGGGTTGGGTCTGGGGTGGGTCTTTGGGGAGAGCCCACTTCCATTTGCTGTTAAGGTGAATGGTTTGAAGAGTTAAGAAGAATAGAAAACTTTGCAGACACTTCCTTAAAGGGCCCATTGCATGCATTTCCCTTTTAGGTTTTATACACTAATAGATTCATGTTTTTGTTACTGTGCCTTTAAGACTGATGTATGTAATTGTGTATGTATGTAATTGATCTCCACCCGGCTGCCCTGTATTGTGCCTCATTTGAAGAACAGTCTAAACCAGTGGTCTCCAACCTTCCCTCTGGAGTGCTGCTTTCCCGTACAGCCTAGTTCCAACCACAGTTTTTTACAAATGCTCCAGGTAATAAAGCTCTTCCCTAATTGGCTGGATCAGACATCAAAATATTCTGCAAGGAGAATTTAGTTTTGTATAATTTAAAAGGCTAAGACCACCAAATTCATCTGACCTCGTTATGACTGTATTCTTTTTCTGGATGCAATTTCTTTTTTGGTGCTGTTCGATTTTAATTTAAAAAATGCCTTCATTCTCTTTTATTGAGGAACACAATAAAAACATTTATTTAACACATTTCAACTGTAAAACCAAAAAGAAAATGTTACTTAAAATATTTACACATTTATTCATATATTATACAAGTTGTGGTTGTGGGAATCTGGCAGTGGAGCATCATAGCAGCCTGGCAGCATTTACTGTTTCCCCCCAGCAATACTTTGATCGGGCACTGGTGGTGCGCATGGCTGAAGGTCGTGGCTCCAGTGGACATGTGCAGCACTCTTGCTAGTGTCTACAGTACAGTGGGTGATGGAAAAAGTGGAGAGCAGCCAAGGGAGTGCCAATGTTCTTGCCACCACTCTGTGGAGAAGGATACAGTGCTCCGTCTATCTGCTCTGGCGTTCTAAGATTAGAGGATTTGGCCCCAAAGGAGGACTGGCGACATGCATGCTGGTACAGTGAACATTCTCAAACCTCTGCTGCAGGAGATGGGATCGTCTCTTTACTGGGTACTCTTTACAAACTCCAATCATTTCAAATATTTCATGCAAAAAATAATATTTCACTGGGTTCACAGAAACATATCAAAAGTACCATACTGGATATAAGACATGCTACTTGTATGTAAGGTGTGAATTGAGGTTATGGTTATGAAGTTATGAGGTTGTGATGGCTTAACTACCCATTAGGCAGACTGAGATTGATATTGAGGAGCTGAATCAGTGTGCTTGTGGATTCTGACTAGGATTTGTCTTTCTGGTGTTACGGTATACTTTGAGTTTGAAAAAAAAATTAAAGCTGTTTTTAAATGTCTTCACCAATACACCAGGACTTTTCCTAGAATCAAATGTCCAAGCCAAGAACTGTTTAGAAAAGCTTTATTTTAAGAGTGCAGATCCCGACATATTGGAAAAAACAGAATAAAGAACAAATTTTCATCAGCTAAATCACTTTAATAAATTTCAATTTCAAATGCAATCATTTGGCCTTCCATGTGCCAGCAACAAGCCAGTTATTTACAAGTGTCAGCCTATTACATCACATGCCTTATTACACTTTTAGTATGTCCAACAGCTAATAAGTCCATCATGCCCTGCACTATTCAGGTTTAATGAGTGAAGGAAGTTCTGGCTACACCATGAACATGCCAAAATAGTTATCTCCTGCAGTTTGCAGCCGGACCGTGCCGTTTCTCACCAGAACAAAAACAGCATCCCCTTTAAAAAGATGGAACACGGCACCAAGGTAGCTGTTTTCTAGCAAGCCTTCTTTTTTAGGTGGTTTGGGGAGGTTTCTATTGTACCAGTAACATAGAAGCTGAATAGGATATTGGGTCTGGAAGCGCTTTGTGGTCTTCACCACCAAGTGGGTAAATGATCCTTTGTCCACATCAAAGGTGAGTTTGGAGTAGATGTAGTAGTAGCCCTCCGTCTCCACCACCAGCTTGTTTTCTTTGTACTCCAGTTGGTGAAGGTCAAATTCCACATTAACGTTCCATGGCATGACTCCGTCTGTACCGGGCCGCTCTCTGCCAGCTTCACAATAAACAACAACAATGGCAAAGAAAAGATAAACAGTATTAGTACTTGAGCTGTACACAAACTGCAGTCTCTGCCTTCTCTCAGTTGTTTTAATAGAAAGTAACATTTCACCACAGGGTCGTGTTCATAAGGCACCTACATTAACCCTTCATGACATGGCATAGACCTACATTAATATTTACTTTTAAAAAATTTATTTCATTATTTGATTTTAAAGTTGCTTTTGTTTGACCTAATATCTATTCTGAGATTGCCTACATCTAAAACCACACACTATAACAGTATACATAGTGTACAAATGATTGTACTGCTGATGGTTAGTGGCTGATGATGATTTTTCTTTACATGATTTAGTATAGCAGTATGCAATCTGAGCCAGCCATAGACTTTGTAGCTGAAGTCACATAATCCTGATATTATGATATAGCTTGCCATGTCAGACTGTTTTAAGAAAAGTGAGCAATTCTGTGTCCTTTCGACAAGACTTGTACTTATGTCATATTATTGGCATTAAGTTACTGTGATATACACTAAGCTACAACATGGGTTTCAATGACAGGATTACAAAAAAAGCACCTGACTTATCAATTAAATTCAATTCTATTCAATGTTATTGTCATAATACCAATACAGGTATGAACACCGTCAGGCTACTTCTCCAGTGCAGTAATCAAAAATAAACGTCCAAGCAGACAAAAGTATATGATGTCTTAAATTAGTTTAAATCAGTTCTATAGGTGTCATGTAGCCCAGTAAAAAACAGCCCTACAGTCAGTGTTACTGAAAATGACAATAGTGTTGTGCTGTGAAGTCAGTAGATGTAAGACAGTCTTACCTGTCAGGTGTGCTAGAGGCTTGGTGTGCTTCTTAAATGGAGGCAGTCTTGTCTTTGGAGGGACTGTAGAGTCTTCCATGACTTGTTCATCTTAAATATTATGTAATGTTCCCCAAATAATGACAAATACAAGAAATAAAATAGGAAATATATATCATTACACACATACACACCACACAAACACAGCAAATAATAATAGCCTTTCAGCTGTTGATGGTTTTAAACTGAAGACTCAGAAATACATGATTGATGTTTTATTGTATCTCCACATTGCAGCACATCAGATCCTCAAATCTTTTGTATGTATTACTCGTATTACAGTGCACTTTTCTTAGTAAGATATTTGTTAGTAAAGACTTATTAAAGGTTGGTTTGCACTGATGTAAGACTTCCTACTTTTAAGGCCTCTGAGGCATCTCAGAAGTATTAAAGATACAAGACTACATTTTACATGCTTTCTACTGTGACGTTGTGACATTATTTCCAGAAAGTGTGAAACAAATCTGACATATCTTCTGCAGAGAGCATTCTCTACCTTTTCTTGCAACGGTCTGTGGAATATCTTCATCTTGAAGAAGCTCCTAAGACAAAATGCAATGCATGTATTACTTACACACACAAACACACATATACAGTATATATATATATATATATATACCTCAATGTATCTACCACACCAGCTCCATATACACCTTAGTGCACCTTGTAGTTCTACAGTTACAGACTGTAGTCCATCTTTTTTTTTCAGTGACGTGGTGGTGGTGTGTTAGTGTGTGTTGTGCTGCTGTGAGTGGCTCAGACACAGCAGTGCTGGTGGAGGGTTTAAACATTTCACTGAGTGAACCATCAACCACCCACACAATACCTGCAAAGGTGCACCTATGTGATATGTGGAGCTTTACATTCAGGTGGTTTTAATGTTGTGGCTGATCGGGGTATATTGGTATATACTATCTATCTATCTATCTATCTATCTATCTATCTATCTATTCCAAAAATATTGGCACCCCTAATTACAGAGCGTCCTCTGATGAGAATGAGTCTCATGATGAGTCACTCAGTCTCTTTCTGTAGTGTTTAACAAGTTTGGAGAACAGTTGTGGAGGGATCTTGGACCACCTCTTCCATGCAGAACATTTCCAATTCTTCAAGATTCCTGGGTTTTCTCTTGTGAACTGCCCTCTTCAGTTGATTTTCAATTGGGTTAAAGTCTGATGTGTGCTTTGGGTCATTGACCCAAGTACGGTCCACTTTCAGCCTTCTGGCAGAGGCAACCAAAATTTCAGCTAAAATGTTCTGGTATCTAATGAAATTCATTACACCACTTTAATAACAGTTTCTGGACCACTGGCAGCAAAACAGCCCCAAAGCATCAAAGAGCCACCACCACATTTTTTCGCAGTACATGCAGTAACAGTCTATAAGTGTGGTGCAGGTGTGAACTAGACTTTGTAAATAGGTCATCTGTCCCCGGTACATGACCAAAAAACCCACAGCACATAAGACGAGTTAGATCTGCTGTAGAATAGTTGTGCAGTTTGCAGCTCATGAGGAGCTTCAAAGAAGAATCTGACCACACAGGCTAATGAAAACCTGATCTTTCGGAGCAACATCATCGAACAATAAAGGTGATGTCTCCAAATAAGCAGAGCTACTGCCTGTTCTGAAATGCCCTTCAAAAATAGACGTAATCTTATTCAGTGTTGGCACTTAGTCATTTTGTCCAGCAATTCCTTTAGCACAGTTTTATGCTTTTTTTTTTTTTTTTTTTTTTTTTTTTTTTTTTTTTTATTCTTTTTGAACTTTTTTATAACTTTTATCAGATCACATTACTTCAAGGTTTTATTTCTTTCATTTTTATTCTTCCTTACTTCTATTAGAGACAGTAAGGCAAGTTTATTAAAAATAATGCAATAAAAAGGTTTATAAAGAAGTTAATAAGCACAAGCATTGAAACTTATATTCCTTCATAATGCAAAGGAAAATGTCTAAATCTGTAGCCTAACTACAGTTATTACACATACATTACACATACATTACTACATTACTACATTACTACGTGAACAAAAACCAACTTCGTATATCATAAAAGACTGCAAGGAGGCTAATATAATGAGTGTTATGAGCACTACCCATCATAAAGCAGGATGCAGTATGAGATGCTGAGCTGATATGAGAATAAATAAGATGCTGAAAGTCAGACAGAACTATCAACAAAAGAGCTTCAAAAGGAGTGACTGTTTTAAACTTACTGAGCTTTGCTTGGTCTTGTAGAGGTGGTGGATGAAGCAAGCCTCCACAGCTATGCCTAACAGGGCCACGGAGACCAGTAAGAAAAGCACGGTCACGGGCTTTGGACCAGCATCTGGCTTGGGTTGGAGGGTGGTGAAGGGATTTCAGCCCCACTGTCCACCATAAGCACTGAAGTATAAACACCTTTACTAGGCATATCCACAAGGTTCCGTCCTTCAGAGAATCCAGCAGAGACGATGTTGAGCTATTGGCGGAGATGACTGACTTGCAGTATGCATGCACACACGCACACCTGTGATGCGAAATAAACTCACAGCGCGAAATACTTATTACTCCAAACCACCAAAATGGGGTGGACCATCTGAGCAGCAGCATATGAATTCTAATATTCTTAAGGAAAAGGCCTTGAGGAAAGCCCGACCCAGGATTGAAATGTTGTACATTTAAAAAATTTACAGAGAACAAGAGAAAACTTTGTACCCATTCAAATGCTTAAAGCCAGAGTCTCAGTGAGGACTGAGGAAATGCTATTACAGGTGTTAAAGAGGAAAGACACATGCACTAAACAAGCTCCTTGGTATTACTATCATTATGGGTGTTTTTTCATTGAATTAACAGTCACTAACAGTCTAGTTTTGCAAATCCATCACTGATGAGGTAGAAGAAACAGCATTATTCAACATGGCCAGTCACCAGCAACATGCATGTTGTGTTTTCAATGTTGGTCAGCAGCAATAGAAGCTGATATGCTGATCAATAGAAAACAAAACAGTAAAGAACAACATATGTGCATTTATTTTTCTGCATTATTTTTCTGCATTATTTGAACTGCCACTCATGTCTGAAAAGTTATTGATGAAAGGACCCATAGAAATATTTCAGAATAACTTTTAATAAAACCTCTTAACAATAACTTAACTAAATAACATTTTTACCCACTCCAGTGAGGTTACTATTTTAGAGATACTAGTTTATCTTTGCTTTCTGTGGATTCTTATCTGCTGGTAAAATCACTATAAATATAGGGTGGCTATATTTCCTGGTACAGGAAATACTACAAACATGCTTCTGTGGTCTGAACTAAGCAAAGTTTAGACAAGCATGGCTAGTAAAGATTCAATTTAAGATTGGATTTAGATCGTTTATGCATCGTTGTGTCAATACAAGCTCATTTACTTCATTAATCATGTTTTGTTATCTTGCGAATGCTGATGTAAGTTCTTGATTAATATTTAATGATTTCTAAATGTGTTTATTTAGTGCTTAGGCATGTGCTCAAATGTCTAATTTACGACTGAAGGTATTGACAGCAATACAGAGTAAAAAGACCAGTGTTGTAATTTTACCAAGAACACCCCATACACTGAATAACAAACCCTGCAACGCCGATAGAACATCTTGTATTTGCAGAACACCTAATGGTACATTAAGCATCTCGTATTTGTAGAACAACTAGTGGTACTGGTTAGCCATCAGTCAGTCACTGACTCCCAGATAAACCAGGGCCAAGGCCAGGCAGCTGACATACATGTTAAACCATCTGCTAGCTGCTTTGAGATGCCACATGGTTCAAAGGCCGTCATTGTAAACTGACTCATTACTGATCATATGTTTGATGTTCTGTGCCTCACAGAAACGTAGATTAAACCTGAGGAATATTCAGCTCTAAACGAAGCCACCCCCAACAGGCTACTGTTACGTATATAGTCCTCATAAAAATGACTAAGGTGGAGGTTTGGCAATCACCTATACAAATGCTTTATGTATTAATCAGAAAGCAGGACACAAATTCTCTTCTTTTAAAATTCTTTTTCTTAATACAAGCGATCAAGGAACAAATAACAGTTAATTGCCTCTCATTACAATCTATAAGCCACCAGGACCCTATTTACAGGAACTGGCTGACTTTTTATTGTTTGCATCATATAGGCTACCACTGGGTCCCATTATCAGTAAACAAGGCATTTCCAGTGCTATGCTCATGACACACAGTTTATATATAGATGATCAATTTCAACTTAATATGATTTAAGTTTTTAATCTAAATTAATGATTACCTTTTCTGTTGCATCGGGTATATCTGTTAAAAGCCTTGGTGTCGCAAACAAAATCCTGATCTGTCCTTTGATACTTATGTAAGCAACATTACTAGAATAGCTTTCCTTTATTGCTGCAATATTGCCCAATTAATAAATGCATTGCCCTTCCAGGATAGCAGCTTGGTGGCACTGAAGCTAATTAAATCTTTAATCTTGCAAGTACTGTAATTGTGTGGACATCCTATGTGCAGCAGGATTGGTTGTGTCCTTCTGTTTGGACTGTGGGGTAGTTGGGGTAGGGTTGGTTGTGTCCTCCTGTTTGGACTGTGGGGTAGTTGGGGTAGGGTTGGTTGTGTCCTTCTGTTTGGACTGTGGGGTAGTTGGGGTAGGGTTGGTTGTCTAGATCATTGAACAACTTCACATGTGGTTTTTCACATTTTAACCCCATGACATGCAAAAACAACACGTTTATTCATATGAAATCCTTGTGTTGTTTTCTGGAAGGTTTTTTTCCTTATTATTATTATTATTATTATTATTATTATTATATATGGTGGACATATGGATAGTTGATGGTCAAAGCAGGTCAAATTACACATCACTGACTTTCAAGCACAATAGCTATCAAACACCTCTATACTGTGTTGAAGTTAGATAGTATTTAAACCCAGTGTAGCTTCAAATATTCCATTCAAAATTAATGTTTCACTGGGTTTACAGAAACATTCCAAATACATTATACTGTGCAACAGTCAAACATTTTTTTGAAGATATTTCTGAGGACTAGATATGATATGCAACTCGCATGAAGAAGCAAAAATGAAACAAGTGGATCTCAAATCATCATCATGAAATATTAAAGTTTTCAAGTCTTCTACAGTAACTTCTGCTTCAACTTAATGTATGAATATAAGGAACAAATGATAATGCTGGGCCTACAGTCTTAAAGATAAAGGTGCTAAAAGAGGTTCTTTGGGAAAATGCCATAACAACACTTATGGTACATTTAAATGGCTGCATCTTTAAAGAACTATTTTAAGGCTGTTTTCTTAAAGAATCTGTACCGATATTCCATTTTTTTTCCTAGAATTATATGTCCAAGCTAAAAACCATTTAGAAAAGCTTTATTTTAGGAGTGCAGATTCCTACATATTGGAAAAAAAGCTGAATAAAGGGCAATTTTAGGTAAACAAAAGTCTTTAATCAACAGTAAAAAAGTACAGTTTTATTCTACAGTCACTTGTGCTTTGCTGTGTTCAAATGCAATCAATTGGCCTTCCATGTGCCGGCAACAAGCCAGTTATTTACAAGCGTCAACCTATTATATCACATGCACTTCATAAGTTCATCATGCCCTGCACTATTCAGGTTTAATGAGTGAAGGAAA
>CM067475.1:37909970-37931706 GCA_034552555.1 Semaprochilodus insignis | reverse complement strand
GTGCACGGCTGCCTGAAGCGGGGCTGCTGTACGGCAGCATACTGAACTTTTTTCAACCCACTTTGTCTTTTCTTCTACTAATAATTCATGGCCTCTTCCATTCCACTTTCCTCAGCAATCTGTCGCAATAGGCACCGGGCGGGACGCGGCTTCTCGGTTACAACAGCCAATCAGTTTGAAGATCTCCAGCCCCTAAGCTACACCCACGGTGCACAAGGCGAATTAGATAAGGGCCTCGCCCGAACTAGCCTGCAAAGGAAGATACGACAATGATACTCCCCCTCTGGAGACGATGACATCAACAAGGCCGATGTGGAGCTTGTTCTTTACAGTAAAAGTGACGCAGCCGTTCATGAAGAGGTACTGATTAACAAGCCAGGCTGACGCATGGTTAAGCTAAAAATAAGACCTTATTTGTTTAGCATTTGCCCAATAAAAATAACAACTAGGGCCGGGACTGAAGAACTGCGAGGTGCAAAGGTACTCTGTTAATCATTCAAGTTGGCTTTATATGGAATATGGAATTTAGGGCTCATATGGCAAAAATGAAATATCACATGTAAGTTTTATTAAAAATAATGAAACCAATGATTATTAATCACGCACTGTGCTACACTCCAAGCCCAATAGGAGGGTTTATTCTCCTCTCTTTCTGTAAACAGAAACGTAGTTGGGAAGTGTTCATGTCTTGCCTGAGGTACAAGGACATCCACGCAATACCACACCGTTGCACAGTGTGTGACGTAATGCAGTGGTTCTCAAACCTCTCCGCCTTAAGGCCCACCTGCTTATTCTTAGAAAGCTAGAAGATAAACGGGATAAAACGTATTTGTTTTTAAATCTTGTTTTAGGGTTTTAAAAATGTCCTTTATGGTGGAACCTTCAACACAGCTACGTTTGGGTGCCTATGCTGCAATGTGTGATGCAAATCTCCAAGCAGAAAATATAACCAATCAGGCTAACGTAAAGTTGGGTTACACCAGACATCGAGCAGACTGGTGGCAAATTAAAGAAAACGTCAGCTGGAGTGTAGTTTGTTTGTAGAGGTAAGGACCAAGAGACTGACATACAGTAGCTGCCTTTGTGTGTTGACTGATTTACAATGAACATTTTTTAAAAAAAAAACAAAAAAAAAACAAAAAAAAAAAAAATCAATACAAGTATTTCTTTTCACTACACAAAGTCCTCATTAAGGACCACTGGCCCCCCTCAGTACTGACATGAGGACCACCAAAGGGTGCTTTGTAGCCCACTTGTGGTCCCTGCTCCAGTGGTAGAGAAACCCTGACGTAATGTATCGGTATAAGAATAAATAATGTTGTAATGCCGTGCTGAAATAACTGAAATCATTATTTGGGTATTCGAGGCATCTCATCACAGTAAGAACCAAACCGTTTGCACGTGCGTGCGTCGCGAATATAGACATTACTGACAAAGCAGAGATCACTACGGTTCATCGTTAAATAGGTTTTGTGGATGTTCAATTGAGAAACAGTTCAAACATTTTCTCTGACAAACTAGCATGTGGGCATATCATCCGCTGTGGAGGAAAAGAGGACCTGTGAGGGCACATCAGTTTGTATTTAGTTATCCATGGTGAGGTGGGACACTGCCAGTTTACCACGGGACACCTGTGGCGTTTATGGCCAACGTGCACAGGGGAAGAAATCTCGGTATAAATGTCAGAGACAGAGGAGGCTACTTGATTTAAGAACAACCTTCACTACAGAAAAGAGCAGAGAATACGTTTAAACTCTTCATTCAGCTGTTATTTCATTTGCTCTAAGCATCTGTCTTGTCTTAAGTGAATGCAGTGTTTCATTAGTGTCGCCATGACTTTGGGAATTAACGGCAAACGGTCAAGTTCACCTCTAAAAGTTCTGTATTTATTCATTTATTAATTAATTAATTTATTTACTTCCTTGTTCTGAGACGTTTAAACGTGATACGAGTACCATTACATAACGGCTTGATTTGAAGCACAGAGAGCACAAGTAAACGCTTCTTCGTGTGCCTCCATAGTTAGAAACTCCTTGTCCTCAGGATATGATGCCGTTTTTAATAGACACATCTTTATACGCTGAATTAACGTACCCTGAGGTCATTTTTACACTTCATTTATGGAAGCTAAAAGGCAGCAGAATCCATACTGCAGCAGGAGCGCTCTGTGTGTACAATTACTGACGTGGTGCTATCGGGCAGGACTACAACCACTGAGAAACGCTGGTAAAAACTGCATTACCCCACCCCCTCAAAGGGTAAAACTAACCCTATCCAAACAGAACTTAAGAGAAAACGAGTCTCCAGCGGCAGTTTTAGCACCTCAGCAGCTCGTGTGAGGCAGACTTCATTATATCACTCGGCCAACACGAAAAGCTACCAATACCCCTCGGCTACTTCTGAATAATAAACTGAGGTTCTATAAGACCTGCCCTGCATAACAAAACTATTTCTTTTTTCGTGCATCACCATTGCTGCTCCTTAAAAGCTAGACAAGCTGTGTATTTCACAGCTCCATATTTATTACAGCTTTTTTACTTTTTTGGGGAAAATTTCTAATGTTGGAAAATCTTTTTAGGAATTTTTGGACTTGTCCAATATTTTAAAAATTGACCTGAATTAATCCCTACTACAGCTGGGCCGTATGATGACATGTTATACTTACTTGACGCAATTTGTTATCACGACAAAGAATATGCGTGTGGAAGCATATATACTTCAAGTGCACTGACCAACTGCATGTTTCACTACACAGTGTGCCCCGTCACAGTCCAGTATGTGAAAAGTAGAGTAATATTTATTATGCCGGCAGTATGCAGGCCACCACCAGCTGGGGTGATAAGCAATGAAAAATCCACAACACACATATTAACACCAAAGCCATCAATCAAAAGACCTCCCGGGTCATTCCTTCCTTTTAATGAGGGAGCTCCAAGCCGAGGACTAAAAACAGAAAAACGGTGATTCAAGAATGACACACATACACAGTATTAACTGTTTTCTGATCGGCTGGCCTGTATGACATCATATTTAAAAACACCCTAGGCTGAAACATTCCTTATAAGTTCAGCATGAGCAGGCGGGGCTAACCTGCTGTGGGCTGAATAGACAAAATGCATATGAATATATTAATTTAGTGTGACATCCACATTTAACTTCAAAGACATTCTGGCTAGGTTGAAATCGGTTTTGGAGAATGTATGAGAACACATAAGAACTCATGAGCTACTGAGAATTTTGTTAAGTGCCAGGCATTGCTTCTGTAACCGCTTCATCATACTTGACATACCACCTTAACGCTCTTCAAACAGCAGGAAAAGCTTGAAAACCCAGCTCGGCCACACCCGCTCAGACTCAGTCTGATTATTTGCCATTGTGTATGCAGCCACTTGTTATTGTCGCAGAGCAGCAACAGATGCTATGTGGATTAATTAACGTGCATCAGTGTTTGTTGAGTGCGAGTGTTGCTGTGAGGGACGGTGCTTTTGTGTGTTAATCCACAGCTGTTTAAATGTTAGCGCTGCGGGCACAAGGGGAATAAAAGGCAGGAGACGGCTCTAGAGAGGCTGAGGTGACGAGGCACCATTATTCCGATCAACGTTTTTGTCGCTGTTCTATCTGAGCGCAGGTCGCCTATAGGCCCCCCATCACCCTGCCGGTGTGCTCAGTGGCCCTGCAAATTCAAATTCACACTGGGAAGATGGTTAGCTTTGGACAAACACATACTCCCATTCCCTCTCGCCTCTCTCTTTCACTTTCAGTCTGGCTGCCGCTTCGGCACACACCCATTCAGAATGGAGGCAGTGTTCCATTGCTCAGTCAGTGCAGAGGTAGGTTAAAAACATGGCCTGCAAACTCAAAAGCGCAACAACTCTTTATGAGCAGGTGGCAGCATTCCAGCAGATGCAACGACAATCAAACCAGAAGCATCATCAGCATTCTAGGAAAGCTCAATCAAAACCTGAACCACTCTGTACAAAAACAACAGTTGTGGATTTCCTGAGAGGAAGCCTACAGCCTTTGCATGTTTGTCACCGATACGCTCGTGTGCAGACGTTGGCACCTCCGGTGTTCTAAGAGAAAACACTACAGAGAACACACTTTTAATACACACCTGATTATTTGACAAATTTAACATGAGGCACACAAAAGAAAACATAATTCCTTCTGAAAGCCTGTCCAATCTTTCTGATATTTTTAACAAATAATTAGAAACAAAAATATGCAAGGAAGTGCCATGTGCTAACTTATTTTAACTAAGAAGACCAACAAAACATGTCATTTGACCAGGGGGCGGTGGGGTGGTGGGGGTAGGCTTGGGGGCATTACATGCCCTCAAATCCAGTATTTTCTGACATCCCAAAAAAAAAAAAAAAAAAAAAGGAAAATTGAAATTGGAAACAGGTCATTTTACTTTCCATAGAACGTATGCAGTAGGGACTGAACGATACACTGGAGAATTGCCACTCGGTAATGTCTTCCTTGTCTCGCATGGCCAGATTCTCTGGGAAGGGCCAAGAACCGCCTAATACTGCAGGAAAACTGACACACCAAATGACCAATCACCAGCCTTCTATCTGTCTTGATGGGTAGAAGGAGGCAAAAACCGAGTCACAACATAAACAGTCCCTCAGGAAACAAAGTAATACAGGATTGGCAGTGTTTCTGTGGCTGGGAGTTCTGTTCACTAGGCTGAACTTGGATTCATGTCAGACCAGCGAAAACCTGGTACGTACGGTATGGTAGTGCGGCCAGCCAATCAGAACGCAACTAGCAGAATCCTGACAGTGTGGCTAGGTTAATGCACTAAAGATATCAGACGCTCCATCTGTGTGTGGCCGGAACATTTAGGTCACATTTAGGAGTGCTAACTAAATCAGCAATCAGTAGCAGTAATGCTAACTAAATCAGCACTCGGTAGCAGTAATGCTAACTAAATCAGCACTCAGTAGCAGTAATACTAACTAAATCAGCACTCTGTAGCAGTAATGCTAACTAAATCAGCACTCGGTAGCAGTAATGCTAACTAAATCAGCACTCAGTAGCAGTAATGCTAACTAAATCAGCACTCAGCAGCAGTAATGCTAACTAAATCAGCACTCAGCAGCAGTAATGCTAACTAAATCAGCACTCAGCAGCAGTAATGCTAACTAAATCAGCACTCAGTAGCAGTAAAGCTAGCATTATACTGGCCAAAACCCATTGGATAGACAAATGAAATATACAGGTAGGGTTTCCTTGTTTTTTAGGGATATGCATAATTACACTTTCTGGACAAACGGGTAGAAACTATTTTAACTCCTAATTTTCTTTTAGCCGTTTGGCTCCATTCTCCCCCCTGTTCACTTAGGAGTTGCTTGTGGGGACCTCTGGGGTTTTACAGTCATGTTTTGTTATAATGGGGGAACTGGGAAGTGGCCAGGTTCTCCTTAAACTAGCTTAGGTCTCACTTCCTGCTCTAAAACGCAGGGCTGTGGCTCCGGCTGGACATAAACTCTGTGTACATTTTTTAATTACTTTTTTCCATTAAAATTCAACTCATGATAAATCAATCTTTTTTAAGATTTCGGGGGTTGGGATATGGACAGCCACCGCCCATTATTTATTTATTTATTTTTATAATCAGCTCCTGTTATCATCTTGGTGCACTTTATACCTCTGTTCTCTGTTTGCACAATACTATGACATATTAATGCTGAACGATTAACCTTTATTCTCAAACTCTTTATGTAACACCGCATAAGCACATTTTTTTGTCTACCTCACTTTAACTTCCCGTCCAAACAGAGAAACATCCCGTCTCAGACTTTTACACAGATTCAATCAAATTTCTAGAAGCAAATGTGACACAGTCAGTCAAGAACCAGAGACTGAAAAGAAGCCGACTTCTACACCGACACAATGATCCAAGACACACCTCAAGATCAAGAAGACAAGAAAAGCAACTCCAACGCTTTTGGAATGTCCCACACAGTCTCTTGACTTCCTTGGGAATCAATAGGTTGATCTTAAACATGCTTTGCATGAAAGACAGCCAAAGAATACAGCTAGAAGCATCCAGGAAGGAAGAGTGGGTGAAAATTCCTGAAACAAGTAGGAAAAAAAAACTCCTGGCTACAAAAAGCATTTTGCAACATGTAAAGCAAAGTACAGACTAAGAACAGACATTTCAGGTTTGCATATGCCACAATTTACTACTGAAGTTTATCAAATATAATGTAACTGAGCATTAAGATGAACAGAACAGTAAATGTGATATAAACAATAACACTATTTTCCACCAGTCTTCAGGTTTGTGTTCGGCTGTATGTAATGTGTTCCATGTTAACAGGGTTTCTGTCAGAGAGAAACTGAAAGAGGCCAGTGTCATCATGACATGCATGTTCCCCACATACACACACACCCCCTCAGGGATACCATGCTGCCATCACAACTACTACTACTGTGTGTGTGTGTGTGTGTGTGTGTGTGTGTGTGTGTGTGTGTGTGTGTGTGTGTGTGAGTGAGTGAGTGAGTGAGTGAGTGAGTGAGTGAGAGAGAGAGAGAGAGAGAGAGTGTGAGAGTGTGTATATACGTAAACACACACTGCATCACTCTACAAAATCAAAAGATGATGTAACCCCTGCACACAGAAGAACAATTAGCTATTGATGAAGGTCCACTGAAACCTAACCGCCATGGCTGGGAGCTCCACTAACCGACGAGGTGCCCTGCAAACTTTCAGGTAAAAGAGGTCATGAGAGGGTCGTTTGAGTGAGACAGCGTACTTTCAGATCTCAAAGTAAGTGATCCAGTAAAAAGCAGTTTATAGCTTAGCACATTTAAACCAAACGTATTATTGATACATCAATGACGTGCCTTTGAAGTAGGAGTGCTAATTACATGTTTCATCACGAGGCGATACTACATCTATTCTTTCAGCCAACAAGTCACTTATTTCTGTTACCTCCGATTATTCTCCAATTCCGGGGGTCTGTCTACAACCAGCTTCAACACCATGTGACCTTTTTAGGTGAGCTGGCAAGTTTGTGGTATTACCCGGGTATCTTAATTCACACATACATTCTTTGTAAACAGCAACTGTTTCCGCACCTCGATTTGTTACCAATCAGAGAGAGGGTAAGCGTTTTCTTGGCTGTTGCTGCTCAGATGACTGGTACGATTGCTGCTGCATCATTGGGCGCTTTAACATGAGCACAAGCACGCAGGTAAGGCTTAGAAAACGCAGTTTCTAGGCAAAAACAGTTAAAAAACTGCTACTAGTGAATCTCGCAACATATTTATACACAGTTAACGTGCACCCTCTGTGTCCTTACCAAGACGCTCTCACAGCGGAGGTCTGAAGAGCGAAAATTACAGCAGCGTAACTCGGCAAAAATAAGAGCATCCTTCCAGAAAACTGGACTCTCTTCACCTGTTGAGGCGTCCACATTGTTGGTGTCGTAATCACGTGATCAGTGACTCGTATCAGCACTGAGCAGTAAAGTTGTCAAATCAACAAGTCAACTAATATGCACAATCCCTTCTGCACAGCATTTGCTGCAGACTTGTTGCAATCCAACACTTCCTTCTGGGTACAACTATCCTTTTGACGAGGAGCGCAAAATCCTTAGAGGTCTGCAGAGTTTGCCTACTTGAGACTGACCTGTCATCAGTTGGAAGCTACCAAGTATTGACCCCTAGGAAGCAAGGCAACTAGTGAGCTGATTTGGCCACGTTAGGCTTGTATTGTGAACCGAAGGGCTGATTAAATTGCTAATGGCAATAATTTCTAGGACTTATTAATCTTCAGCTAAAATTGAATAATCGCGACAGACCTGATTAGCTAATATTATCGGCCATCGGCTCCTTAAAATCAGTCTCAACAATCTGCTGTAATCAGATTCTCACAATGACGATTACACTGTGTCCAGACATCACCGCTTAGCGCGACAAGGAAGCTCGGAGAAGAAAGCACAGCGTCTGCTGGTATTTTTGAGGTTGTGGTGCTGCTGGTATTTTTGAGATTGCAGATGATCACTGGGGGACAGAGAGATGAATCAGAGCAGCAGACTGCAGATGAATCAGGAAGAATGACTAGCAGCGCTGGAACAGCGACTTCAAAGACAAACCCGACAAAGGCCGCCCACAAAACCAAAATAATGAACTACGGGCCCGACGTTCGGCAATGCTATTTGGACTCATCGGTGCCTCTATTACCTTCTAATCAATAATCCACACAGTGAAAATGAAAGGAGAGACGCTACTGAGCAAGAACAAAAACACTGCACCTGCGTGTATTAAAAAAAAAAAAAAAAAGTCATTACCTGCAATAAGTAAATCATTTATTACAAAAAGACCTTTTGTATCTCCTGTGCTGAAATTCAAGCTGGAACAACGTGGATGCCTGCATGACTTCTCTTTCCACTGGGTGGTAAAGTGGAGATGCTGCAAGCTGATACATTTCAGCTTATAATTGGAATGGCAAGCCACATGACCGTTTGAAATCATTTGTCAGTCGGAGGTTCTTATTTTTTTCCCCAGCCACCTGCAGCTCAGAACATCTACAGGGTGTAAAGTCCTTTAAGCAATCATTTGAAGCCCTTGGGAGGAGGCTTGATATGCAAACTCAAGGCTGTGTGGACTAAATCTGAAGCGTTATGGAACCTGACAGTCCAGGCAGGTTTCTGATGTTGCCTTAATAACAATTAAAATCCCACCTTTCAGAGGAGGTCTGAACCAAATCATTATTTACCACGCCACTGGCATGCCGCTGTTTGTCTCAGAAGTTTGTTTTGATGGGTAATTTATCTCAACTAAACCGCAGCCTCGGTCGCACAGAACCTAACCCAGCCAAGGTCTATCGGAGCTTAATGAGGAGTGTTTCTCACAGTAAATTTCCTCAATAAGGAATCTGTCATACCGCAATCTATTTGGAGAACATAGCAAAGGAAGAAAAGCAAACAAACTCTCTTTTAAAAGGCTAGGCTTTATTTCAACCCAGTTCTTTTTTTTTTTCCAATTGTCATTTTCCCCCAACATTTATTACCAGACACAGCAAACCTTACTGATGAGTTTAGTATGGAGAAATTACCCACTTCCCCTCTCTGGGAAACATGGTCAAATGGGACTTTCAGTTTTGTCTTTAATAATGCTGACCTCTGTTCTTTTTAAAAAATGACAAATTCTATTTAAGATCGTTATTAGTATCGGACGATACTCAAATCTTCAAGGTTTCTCACCACTATTAAAATACAATTCGGTCACAAAAACATTGTTTTGAAAAAGAAAAGAAGAACAAAAAGAAAAAATGATTTCAGTTTATAGCCAAAAGAGAAAAAAAGGCAGAATATTTTGACCCAAAAAGATTAAACAGAACTACAACACAGGCTCAAGATCTAACACTTAACAACTCCTATGAATTATAATAAAACAGTGATTAAAACAAGCTATTTGATTTTTTTTTTTTTTTTGCTCTCCTGTGCCCGTCAACCTAGACATGTTTCCAACATTGGTAGCGGCAGATGATCAATGAGTAGGCAGAATCAATATGCAGGACACAGCAAAACAAAAAGAGAACAAAAAGCCCCTGCCAATGTCATCCATCACCCATAGTTTCTGACTTGACTAAAAAAAAAAATTACTAAAGCAAAAAATAAATAAATAATCCCCCCCCCCAACGACAAAGCAAACGTGCAAATTAAAGCGAAATAATAATGGAATTCATTGCCTTGAAAGCCTGGCTGTTCTTTAGTGGAATTTCAGTTTGTTGGATTTCATGCCTCATTCAGTAGTTTACATTCTGTAAGTATAAAATAAAACGTAACAAATACTTAAAAATGGCTACAGCTAGGAATTTTCAGTGTGGTGCGTCACTGTTATTTTTATCAATTAAAGAAATTAAATCAGTAAGGGACATTCCATACAACTCCCCTAGATCTCAAGGGAAAAAATAAAATCATCCATCATTCCATCATATGGAAAGCCTTGACGATCACTTATTTTTGCCGGATTGGGTTGAAAGTGGTTCTTAACATCCAAAAAGCTTTTGCCACAAGTATTCCACAGTAATCAAAGAATAAAATACACAGATTTTTTTACCCAAACAATTAATCTTTAATCTTTTTCTTTCGAAAAGTATCTTCATGAATTTTCACTTTCTCGATACATGACTTTGATTCTGTGTACAATTAAAGCAATTCTACATGCCATACAACTTGCTAAACATAGCTCCAGAGCTAAAAGTCCACTTTTGAAGATATTATGACTGCACATTTGATTTCATGGATTTGCGTACTCTCTCTGGGTGATGCCTGTAGAGCCTGCATTTCAATGGGTTCAGGAAGTTTGCCAGTTACAGCCTATAATGTCTTGATTTCTCAACGTCATCTTATTCTGTGTAGACAATTTTAGTTATACACAGGAAAAGACGTTAAATTTATTGTGTGATTGGTAAGGGAATTCCCGTCGCAGCAAAACCTCCCACTGTCAGATGGACATGCTCCTACTTAACAACCTAGCCCAAGTATAACACAACAAGCTGTACTGCTACCACCATTACACTCTACAACTACTACTACAAATACAACCTTGTGAGCATTTCCCAGGGGTAGTCGTGGGCAGTGAGAAGTCTGGCCACTGTGTGAAGTCCCATACCAATCATACATCTTTTCCACTGTATGACTAAAATTGGCCACACGTACAGAGTAAGATGACTTCATCTAGTCTGCAACAAGTCATGCCATTACAGGCTGTAACTTCCTGAACCCAACGAGACCCAGGGTCAGTAGTTATCAAACAGAGATAGAAAAACACTGACGTCAACAAACTACTACACAGGGACTTTTTATGCAGGGCGAAGCAGCTTCCAGATGCGACAGAGCTATATTAACACCACGCAGAATTAAAACCCAGCAGCCGAAAGGGAAACCCAATTAAAAGCTTTTTATCATTTGCTTACTGTGAAACATTTGGCAACAACTATTTACATGAATTAATATGGCAAACTATCCTTATCCATGACATGAACGGAGAGGGCTGGATGAAACGGAATGACCCATGACTTTCAATTTAGTTCTACTTCATTGACCCATAGCGAAGCAAGCATCGCACCTGCGTGTGGGCGACACACAGGCTGGTACACAGTGAAAACGCCATAAGAAGCAATGCATTGTGATAATGCGATACTACAACGCAAAACTGTGACAACATGCATAACGGAAAGTAAGCATCATAATGATTATGCCTTTTATACACAGTGCGAACACCAAAGTTTGCAAACGATCAGCACCAAATCAACACCAAACTCCGGCAGTCCGCCAACCTCTAGTGTCATTAATAAGCTGTGCAACAGCATGATTACAGTCATTATGCTCCATTCAACATTTGTTCAATTACAGTATTCTAATTCTCACTGAATCGACTCACGGCCTGAGTGTATCGCTGCATCTCCTGGCATGCTCTTTTCACACAGTCAATTGTTATGGATCTAAGACACTGAAATCTTCACATCCAGTTCCATGCCCCTTTCTCAATACATACACTGAGAACATGGTATGATGTCAAAGAGAATGGATCAGTGACGTAGTTACAGCAATAAAGGCATCATCTTTCTAATAGCCAGCGAAACTCAATGATGCAGACACGTGATTCAAACTTCATTAGCTGAAGTGACGTGACATTTTCTGTTTGTTTCTGCTGAATGAATACACAACTCTCCCACTTGCCTCTATAGGTGTAAGAAAGAATACTGAATATCCACAAAATTATGCCATATAATACTGTACTGAGCCTCCAAAAGAGAGTACTGACTTTAATGAATAATTTACAGCCAAAGACGTTTGGCTTACAGCTCCAGTTCTACAGTGAAGAAGCTAAACTACCAAACATGTCCTGGCTGATCAACCACATACGGGTTAAGTGGGAAACCATTCCAACCTCATACGGCGTGTGAAAATGCCTCACAGCTTTGTTGCCACCTTTACAAGAAAGGCCTTTTTAAAAACAAGAAAATTTGTTTTTTTTAATTATGTTTGCCTGAATTAGGTCAAAGCACAAGACTCTTTCACTGGGCTAATTATTGGGTTCTATGACCGTTTTGACGGAGGTCAAAAGTCATCAAGAAAAGAGTGCTTGTACAAAGAACAAAAAAAAAAATAAAATGCACGTAAGCATCATATAAAGAGACGGTTTGGTGTATGACAGCATGCAGGCATGAGTACATGAGAGAATAAACACTGCATGGGNAAACCACTCTGACTGACTTTGTTTACATCTCAACCGTTTAATTATGTGGAACAAAAAATATAAAATAAAAATATCTATGGAATAATTAACATGAATCTGAGTAAACGAAACCCCCGGCTAGCTCTGTTTTTATTAATTACGTATACACATATGAATATACATACAACTAATCTCAATACTGTCGATACTGAATAAACCAGGAGCTGAATAAAAGTAGCAACGCAGAGGCAACAGAATGGGGGTATGAACAACACGACATTATACCACTTCTAACAGAAAGGAACCGATAAAAAGTAGACCGATAACAGATTATTTCCGTATTTTGTTGCTAAACCACTCCTTTCAAGGCCAGCGGGCAGAGGCCGCCTTCAATTGCCTTATCACTCAACAGTGGCTTGCTAACTAACTAACTAACCAGCTAGCTACTAGCATTGCTACCCCGGACGGCTCGCAGCGTAGTTCCCCCATTTTTTCCGCTCACCCGTCTCGTTTCAATGAACCCGCTTACGAAAACGGCGTAACTCTTGTACGTGTATACGACCCCAAAAATCATTGACAATCGAATAACCAAATGACAACAAAAATACAGCGGTATAAGTACATCACAGTGAAGCACACGGGTGAGTGCAAGTTGGTAAAGTTAAAAAGTGGCGGCTTAAAAGTGAATTCACTAAGCTGAATCTAACGTTAGCTCATCGGTCGCCCGCTGAAAGTGTGAAATCAATAATGAACCAACCTGCCGACGAAATTCTCCAAGACTGAGCTTTTTCCGGCACTCTGTCCTCCGACCACAGCTATCTGTGGCAGGTCTAGGTTGCAGCTTTGGCCGATGGAACTGAAAGCGTCTTGGAGTTTGTTGATCAGGGGGATCAACTCCTCCATCCCCCGGTTCCCCATGGCTTCACTCGGGCTCGACTCGTCGCGTCTCTCCCGGACACAAGCGCTGCTGTAGCTAGGGGGCTGCTCGGGTTACTTCCCAGCTGTAGTTTTCACCCTTCAAACACCTTCGCTTATTAGCCTGTCACTGAAAAGCAAAACTGAAATAGCTCAACGAGTCTATAGAGCCGTCAAATGGTGAGAAACATCACACCTCATACATTTAAATAAGTTAATTTATCCGCAGCGAAACTCACAAAACAAAACTTCCAGCGACCATCCGGTCAGGCGACATCCGACCGGTGACTTCAGCCCCGCCTCCTGTCACTTTGCACGGCGAATATTCATTGGTCCGTCTGAGAGCCACTCCTCATCTGATTGGTTCTGCTTGTCAACCCGAAAAAGGCGTGTACGACACCATTGGTTAACAGAAATGTCAATCTTAACCGAGTTCCACCCACTTGGATTCGGCTTCGCGGTAGCTGCCTTAGAATTACAAAATGAAATACAGAAAGTTCAGTTTGTAGTGCGTTATAAACCTAAGGTATTTTAAAATGCATTAATTTACACTTCTTCTCATATAGGCTTCAATAGGTTGAATTTCCTTGGATGAGTTTCTGTTTATGAAACGAGCATGAATCTTCAATATTAGTATGTTATTTTATCATTTATGTATTTTGAATAGAGCCCCCTCGCAAAAAAAAGATCGTATCTCTAATTAACATTTTAAGTACCACTTTAAAAGCTCTTCCTTTACAAAACCACTTCCTGGTGCGAGTCACGTGACCTCACCATCAACATGCCTCTCAAAATGGCCGCAGTGGAGAGCGGCACATGTGAGAGTCCAGCCGATATGGCAGCTGTGAAGTCCCTGTCCTCCGCTGCTCCTCTCGCTCTCCGCATCGTGGCCGAGTGTCCGGTGAGCAAGGCGAGAGCCTGTGTCCTTACGCTGCCCCACGGTCCCGTTAACACTCCGGTTTTCATGCCTGTAGGTACGCAGGGCACTCTGAAAGGTATCACCGTGGACCAGCTGGAGGACCTGGGCTGTCAAATATGCCTCGGTAACACCTATCACTTGGGTATGAGACCGGTATGTGAGTGGACTGTCAATGCAGGCCATCAGTTATGAACATGTTCATCAGTGGTTTGAGCTTTCCGTGCAGTGTCCTGCTATGTTTCCAGCATGTCCATGTCTTTCAGGGTCCTGAGCTCATTGAGAAAGCCAGTGGCCTGCATGGGTTCATGAACTGGAGAAGAAACCTTCTGACGGTAAGACAGTCAGCTCTGTTGGATGTGGAGAGAGGGAGATGTGGGCATGATTCGGAAGAATTAGAATTTGTGCTACATACTCAGTATGTAAAGGCACTTATTTCTGGTACACTGCTGTTTCATGCACCAAAACAGTAATACATATTTTCACATGGCTATTTCCAGTTTTCACAATCTTTATATATTCGTCAGAATTAAACATGTGTTTTCAAAAGTTCATTTTTCTGGAACTGTGTAGATGGGGCCTAAAACTGATATATTAAATTCTGATTGCCTCTCCCGAAAGCAGTCTGAGATGTCATAAACGCTGCCTACTGATACAGTATTCTGATGCAGCAAGGCACATAGTCGTGTCCGAATCTAACGTTTGCGTAAAAGGCCATCTGCTGAGGTTCCTCTGATTTGGCAATTTTATGAAGGCATTGTAAATGTGTCCTTCACTGCCTTATTCATCCTGTAATACTCTGTCTTTGTGCCGATTCTGTAGGAAAAATGGAGCAGTAGACGCTAGAACAGACACAGTGGAAACGCTGCCTTCTAAGGAGACGGCACAGGTAGCAAGGCATCAAGACCGCTGCCTTCAGACTGAAACGCTCCTTATGACTTCGCCATGTATAGGCGGGGCTAAACTGGTGTAGGTGGATAAACGTGAATGTGTTTATTTCCATGACACCACAAATGTAATTAATTAAAAAACTGTTGCTGCTTTTGCAACTGAAATACATTTTCTTTGGAGACTGTTCTGCCTTAAAGGAGAAATATGTAAGATTTTTAGTATAAAACATTCCAGAATTAACTAAAATGATCAGCAGAATATGAAGAAATAGCTGTTTTGAATAGGCTAGCCCCGCCCCACACTGTCTAATAATACCACTTTGTGAAGCGGCAATAGTGAGTCGCTGTAGCGTCGATTCAGATCAGTCCTATGAGAGGGTGAAGACGTAGCACTGCCCCAGCATCATGTTCTAACCTCCTGTGGATAATGTTGATGGTCCTGCTCCCGGTTAGGTTGTTTTAAGGACAGCTCTTGGCAATAACTGCTATAACTACTCCTGGCAAGAATCCACGTCCAATAGCAAACAATAGAAGTGATATGTAGTAAAGCAAGAGTTAATGCTTTTGGCGAGGTAAGGGATGGAGTTTGATGCTGAACCTGCAGCCTTCCTTCTAGACTGATAAAAACTGAAGGGAAAGGGGGAGGAATTGTGCATGTTCTAGTGATGCGTTGCACACTATTGTTTGGGGTAAGAAATTGACAGGTTGCAGGTTCTGTGAGGGAGATTTTGTAGGTAATAAACTCCCCAGATGTCTGGCTCCCATCAGCACCACTGTGTGTGTGTGTGTGTGTGTGTGTGTGTGTGTGTGTGTGTGTGTGTATACATACATACATACATACATACATACATAGCTCTGGAAAGAAATAAGAGACCACTCCAGTTTCTTCTTAAATCAGCATCTCCACATGTACAGCAGGTTCTACAGGGGTTCCGGCAGGTGTACAGCAGTGAGGAACAGAAGGTTGGGTTGTAGCTGACCATTCTAGCTGTGGCGAAAACCACTCTCTACTGACCGTGATGAGCGCCACCTCATTCCAATGTCGCTTAACCACCGTAAGATGACCTCAAGTGACCTACAGAAAGACTGGCGAGCGGTGGCTGGGGTGAAATGCACAGCGAGCATGGTTTAAAAAAACAGGCTTCTGGAGGCGTCATTAGTGATTTTCTAAATAAACAGAACTGCTCATTTTGGTCAAACACAAACCCAGAAACCGTACAACTAGAGAAACTGATCATACTGAGGTGGTCTCTTAAATTTTTCCAGAGGGGGGTGTGTGTGTGTGTGTGTGTGTGTGTGTGTGTGTGTGTGTGTGTGTGTGTGTGCGCGCGCGCGTGCATGTGCGCACACACACGGACAGACACAGAAGGTATTTAGCTAAACCTTGTTCTGAATGTCAATAGAATGTTGTTCTGTTTCCTCGTGCTCTTCTCTGAGCAGGACAGTGGAGGCTTTCAGATGGTGTCCCTGGTGGAGCTGTCTGAGGTGACTGAGGAAGGGGTTACATTCCGCTCTCCTTACGATGGCAAGGAAATACTGCTCACCCCTGAGCAGTCCATCGCCATACAGAACAGCCTTGGTATGAGATCTGCTCATTCGGGTCACCTTCATTCCATCATTCAGTTACCTTGGCTAATCATTAATGTTAGTTATGGCTGCTGTGGGTTATACAAATGAGGTCATGGTAGTTGCTCTTTACCTGCTTACTTTCATTGCTGGGTTTGCGGTTTGAGAAAAAGTGTTCCTTTGAAGGGCCCATATCTCACAAAATTAAATGTTGTTGTTTTTTTGTTTTTTTTTTTAATGACAAACGTTGCTGTGCTGTGTAAACACTTGGAAACAATAACGTTTCAGAACTGACCAGTCCATATAGTCCATAGGTATGTCTCACAGCTCAGTGTAATTACATATACCCAGCTATTTGTTATATGGACTGTTTCAGTCCAAGACTGCATTTTGAATGAAGCACAACTACAGAACAGCGCTGTAAAAATGTGACCAATGGTTACTTTAAACCATTATGGCAACAAAGTGACACTTAATAATACTGAATAGATTTTAATTACCTAAGCTTTAATTAAAATGTATTGAATATTAAGAAAAGTACATATTTAATAAAAGCATCAGTTAAATGTGTTGGATTTAGTAATAGCCAAATTCTGAATTAATATAGCCTAAAATATTCAGTAAATACAAATATATATTTTAATAAGAAAAGTTTATTAATATTTAGTATGTAACTGAGCCAAATTAGTTTATATTTGCTCAATATATGGGGACATTTGGTTTACATGTACTAAATATGGTTTTGTAGTTACTTTGCATGCTTTTGCTTAATTTAACACATTTACACTGCAAGACGTGTTCCTATCCACTTGTGTAAATTCAAGTTTTAATTGGCATTATATACCACATTATTTACATCTGTTCAGTAACAGCGAATGTCACCTTGTTGCCATAATTGATCATTGCTATTGATTTATTTTCTAATCGACCAAATAATTTTGTCTTCTTGGTGCCATTCAAAATGAGATCACTTACATATCAGTCTTAAAGGCACAGTATGGAAAATAGAAAAAGATGGAAAATGGTCACATTTAATAAATTATGACAAATTGTCATTTGCACAATGCAGGGTAAATATCGTCACTGTCCAAAGGAAAACAAGTATCTCCAAAATGGCAACTTTACAGGAGAAGGGAAAAACCTCATTTAGCTTTAATGTAAGTCAATGGAACCAGACGTCTTTCCAAACAGTTTTAGGCCATTTCTGTTGGTCCGTTCATCATGAGATTCTCACTCAGCAGTAAACAGCAGCTGATGTGTTCAAATGATGCATAAAAGTAAAAATGGACAAAAGTGAAGATACATGTTTTTCATTGGACAGCGACGATATAAAAAGGAATTAGATATTTGGGCCCTTTAAAGATGCATCTCATAGACAACTGTGAACTGAATTAATTGTTTGGCAAAAAAAAAAAACACACTGTGCCACAAATGTGATTGATCGCCAAGACATCTTTGGTATCCAGTGCTACACGGTTAAGTACACAGGTTTACAGGTAATAGCAGTGCATTCACACTCAACACTCATGACCATTGTATAAACTGCATGCCTAAATTAGATCATGCTGAGTTGTTAAGTAATCTCAAATAGACTTGTTCTCAACCCTGGTCCTGGACTACCCCCCGTCCTGCACATTTTAGTGCCTACTCCCAGCATGCCTGATCCAACTAATCAGCTCATTAGCAAGCCCTTCATGGCTTGTGGGAGCATCCACTGGTAGCAAGGAAAATGCAAAAATGTGCAGGGCAGGGTTGGGAACCTGTCTCTAGGACTAGAGTACAGTTTTTACAGAATCTGTAAAAAAAAATTAATATATTCTATTAATATAGAATCTGTCTGTCTGTCTGTGTATTTCTATCATGTGTCCAGGCTCAGATATCATGATGCAGCTGGATGATGTGGTCAGCAGTACAGTAACAGGGCCAAGAGTAGAGGAAGCCATGCATCGCTCTATTCGCTGGCTGGACCGCTGCATTGCCGCTAATAAGAACCCCCATCGGCAGAACCTGTTTGCCATCATTCAGGGTGGGCTTAATGCAGAGCTACGCAAGGCTTGTTTAGCTGGTGAGAGCTGCCCCCAATGCTATTACTGCCTTTTTACTCAACATCCACCCGCAGTCTACAGTCATCTCAATACCCACATAGGGAAAGAGGCACTGCATTAGTGCCATTGCATATTACAAAGAGCCCATCATCATGACTGTAACGTCAACAGGCTTATTGTCCACTCTGCTACTTATTACCCAGATAATAGTGATTGTTTACCTCATCTAGTGGTATTTCCTCTTAGAATGGTCCGGGCATGCATAATGCATGTGGTTTTCTGGTTTTTGTGTTGTAGAAATGACGAAGCGAGATGTTCCTGGTTTTGCCATCGGTGGTCTGAGCGGAGGAGAAGAAAAGGATGATTTCTGGAAGATGGTGACTCTAAGCACGGACCACCTTCCTAGAGAAAAGCCTCGCTACCTCATGGGAGTTGGGTAAAATCCTTGTTCCCATTTATGTACCTGATTGTAGAGCCAATAGCTGCTCATAGCAAGCCATTACAGAGAGTGTTCTCATAGGGCAGTGGGGTTAAGTGCTTTGCTTGGAGCGAAGCATTGGTCATCATGGACTGGAATGGAAACATTGACCTCAAGTCATGGTCAGATCATAAAAACAAAAAAAAAAAAAAAAAAAAAAGACAGGACCTGATCATGATCACAGTTATCATAGTGGTGTAGTTTGACTTCCATGCTAACATGATTTAGGCATGATACAGTTATAGCTACCAGTCAGCTTAATCATATCTGCATAATTCTAATTGGACCATATCAGTTTCTAGTTTTTTTTTACCTTTGAAATTAAGTAAAAGTAAAAATGTTATCATGATACTTCAAGGCATTTTCACAATACACAATATGCATCACCATATTTTGCTTTTCTGAGATGTAATAAGGTGTAATACACATTATGGAACCTGTGGTCTCACAAAAATACTGTAATAATACCAACAACAACAACAATAATAATTAACATACGACTACATTTTTGTTTTGTTTTGTTTTCTCTCAATATTTTACAGACTGTGTTGCACTAAATCCAGTTAAACAGGCCTAATTAAGCTCAGTTTATAATGAAACATGTAGTCAGTGTTCTTTAAGTACTGATGATATCCACAATATGCTCAGAAAAGGCAGCTGTGACATGTAATTTATCTAACAACAACAACAAACTGTCATCATGTTGCCCAACCCCATCTTACAGTGGCAGACAATTAGCACGGTCTCATCCTCGTAATTCTAATTTAGCATTCTTATCTTTTGGGCATTGACACCACTGGATTTTAGTCCAGAATGTTCCTTTGCAAAGTATTTTGGACTACCACTGTGGGCTGCCGTCTGTCCCAAAAATGTTAACGCAGTCTCAGTGCACTATTAAACTTCAGCACGCCAGATGCTCCTGATGTCTTCTACTACTGCCAAAGCGGCTTAACTACCATGCTGGACGAAGCTTACGGTGGGGTAGCCTCCTAATGACTTCCTAAATCAGAGAATCCAGTGACGTTTAGTAGAGAAATGCATTGGTGATTTTCAAATAATAAAGAAAAGCCTTTTTTCTCTGTGGCCATCTCAGCAATGCCTCCAGTCATACAGACCTGACACTCTTTTAATGACCTAGAAACCTGAAACTGAATGCCATGTTAATGTTTTAAAAGGCACCTTTGAAATGATGGGTACAAATCAAAGATAGCAGTGTTTGGTTGTTACTGCTGACTGCTGAAAAGACAAAAGGCGATTGACTCTTTTTATTGAAGGGCATGCCTATGCATAACACAGCCATGTTAAGCACTATGAACTAGCCCAGTGAACTCTAGTAATCTATTCACGTCAAGGAGCTTGGCTTAGTATTCACTCACTCACTAATGTTTAGCAGACTAAGGATGAACCCACAGCAGGTTTAGGATTCATGATTGAATTAAAAATGACATGACCTTATGCAAAGTGAAGAATGGATTCCTTGAGCTTCCGATATTAATCTAATAGACTTGGTAAGCAGTGTTACTCTCAGTGGAACAGCTACTATAACACCACAGTAAGAATGTACAGAGTTTTAGGGGGAATTGTATTAGACTGGATATCCTGTGTCCCAGCATTATATGGCTCCAGAACTTTATACAGGTAAACTGTATGGGTTGCCACCCAGGTTATCTAGAAGCTAGCCGATGGGCATCAGTAATGACACATAGGCATCGTCTTCTGTATTTAAAGCTGTACACAGTAACGTTTAAGGATTTGGAGACCTCTCTGGTAGAAATCTGTAATTGCATCCTGTGTACAGAAGAGTATTTCTAAATCGGATCCCCATGAGTGGATGACTTTTACATTTGCCATTAAAAATGACATTAAAAGACATTCAAAGAGAACTTGGTCTAAACTTTCAGGCTTTTTTAATGGGTTGCCTCTTTCTTTTACAGCTATGCAGTGGACCTGGTCGTTTGTGTTGCCCTGGGCTGTGACATGTTCGACTGTGTCTTCCCTACTCGAACAGCTGTATGTGTCTCAAATCTTATGCTTCAGTATTTTGAACACTTCTAGATCTTGAAGCACTTTGTATCTAAGTGATTAAATATAATCTACACACAATGCCAGTACAATTGTGAAGAGTTCCTATCTAGTTTATGATCTCTGTAGATTGACTCATGCTTGCTATAAATCTCATTTTGTCTGTTACAGAGGTTCGGCTCAGCCCTGGTTCCCTGGGGTTCTCTGCAGATCAAACAGAAACAGTATGCCAAGGACTTCCAGCCCATAGACCCCGACTGCCAGTGTGCTACCTGCAAGAGGTCTGAAAACCAGGGTTTTAATTTACCTCTGTATATTAATCTCTATGAAACTGCTTGGCTGTCATGCCGTGCCATCTCATAATCACAGATTAAGCTTAGTTATGATATAATTGCAGTTTTAGAGGTGATGAATTATATCAATCATATGCTTGATGTGTGGGGAAAGAGCATTGTTTTCATATATGGAGAAGTAATGCTTCAAGCTAAAGGTGGGGAATCAATTGCATTGTCTTTGCTATTTTCAAACATCAGTCTTTCCATAGGAGCCCATTTTTGGGTGTAGGATCCACTACTTTGTAAATAGTTTTTCGGTTCACGTTTTTAAGTGTTATTAAAATCATTTATTTATATCATATCAAGATTTTGTGCCCCATCAGTTTCCTAAAGAATTGTGTTCTTGTTGTGAGGCCAGTCTGCTG
>CM067475.1:37864875-37894970 GCA_034552555.1 Semaprochilodus insignis | reverse complement strand
ACCCAGAGAGCAGCACACTGAACAATAGAGGGAGAGGAAATACCCAGAGAGCAGCACACTGAACAACAGAGGGAGAGGAAATACCCAGAGAGCAGCACACAGAACAATAGAGGGAGAGGAAACATCCAGAGAGCATCACACAGAACAATAGAGGGAGGGGAAACACCCAGACAGCAGCACACAGAACAATAGAGGGAGGGGAAACACCCAGAGAGCAGCACACTGAACAATAGAGGGAGAGGAAACACCCATAGAGCAGCACACTTAACAACAGAGGGATAGGAAACACCCAGAGAGCAGCACACTGAACAATAGAGGGAGAGGAAACACCCAGAGAGCAGCACACTTAACAACAGAGGGATAGGAAACACCCAGAGAACCATACAGTGATTGATAGTGGGAGAGAAAACATCCAGAGAACAGCACCCAGAATGATAGGGGGAGAAGAACACCATGAGACACTGATAAATACCAGGAGAAGAAACATCCAGAGAGCAGCACATTCCACAGAACAACAAAGGAAACACCCCAAGAGAGTCGTACACTGAATGACAGAGAGAGAGGAAGCATCCAGAGAGCACCTCACTGAATGATGGGGGTTAGGAGCAGCACACTGAATGATAAGAAGAAGAGGAATACTCAAAGAGTGGGACACTGAGCAGTAGAGGTCAGATGCTGATATACAGTACAATGTTTTTCATGTCCCAGGAATTCTGCTGTTCCAGCAGATCAATAACTACATCATCACATGTATGTTTGAAATGTCACGCAAATAACACCCGTCAGACACAGATGCATTTATTTAGCGTATGATTCCGATATCATTGTGCATCACTACACTGAATGATACAGGGAAACCCCCAGCAAGGAGCACAGTGAACTACAGAGTGAGAGGAATGCCCAGAGAGCAGCACTGAACAATAGCAGGAGAGATAAGTGGGGCCAAGTTTGCTGTCTTGGACTCCCGGCCAAACTCCTGAAACTGAACTCTGCCTAAATCTTTTTGAAATGAGATCATTAACACAAAATCTGCCTTTTTGCGGAGGTAGAACTGTTAACTGCTATCTGTACATGTTATCTGCTAGCTAGCCATCTGACTAGTAAACTACTGTGTCCACCAGTATATCCACTACTACTTTTTCTATAGGCTTGTTGTAGGTCTTCTAAGACAGACGAGATACTGAGCAATTAGGTATATGTCAAAGGACGAAGGACTTTGGACCTCTATACATTTGTTAAATGAATTGCACTGAAGCACTGAAGTCACAGAATATGTAATTTATGGCAATAATTTGTTATTCTGGTAATGTAATTATCCACATGTGTTCGTTAAGCAATGCATTCTAACAGCCATGTGTCCTTGGCCTTAGAATGGCACTCCCGTACGCTTCTGCTGACACAGTCATGGCAGTTTTTTAATCTGTGGTGATTAAAAAAAGCCAATATGATGAGTTCCAAAGCCTATATATTTTGTCGTACCTATTTTGCTTGTGAATATCACTGTGTGATTTAATTAACAAGGTGGTTAAGTAGTAGAAATAATGTGGAAGCTAACACTCCTAGGCATTAAACTGACATCATAAGACTGACAAACCTCACAAACGTACCGCACATAAACCAGAAAATTAGTCTTACTTTTATGGAACCAACATATACAGTACTATGCTGAAGCGAAAGGCCATAGTCACAGATTTAATTTCCATTTTTCAAAAGGATTTTAGCCATTTATGCAGAATTTATGAATGTTGTAATTATGCTCATCGTCAAATATAATAGTTGCACAGATAGCTGATGCGAATTCTTCAAGTTTCATGAAGCAGGGACGGACCTTATTGCTGTACCTGACTGAGCCAAAAGCCACGATTGCAGACATTGAGCAAGCATTGATGCCCTACATGAGTCAGCATGGAGTCGTATAGGCTCCTAATGGTGTCCTGCGATAATCCATCCCATGCTGGTTGTTCTTACACAGTTCCTGCAGATTTTGAGGTAGGGGTGGAGGTGGAGTAACACCAGGCCTTCTGTGACGGGTAACAACAAATCATTCATCTTGGCGCTGACCACGGTGCCTCCACCCATGGATTCATTGGTCGTCTCCACCAAGACAAAAGTGGGACTCGTCACTGAAGATGATCCACTGCCATTCAGAGTCACTCCATGACAGTCTGGCACGACACTAGTGCAGTCTTTGGTGATGTTGACATGGTGTTAAGGACAGTCGTCGTAACTGTCTGCGTGCATGTAGTCCTGCGTGGTGCAGCCGTCTGCCAATGGTGCTGGCACTAACAGGATGACTCATGGAGGACATCACTGCTCGCTGAATGTCCACACTCATGACTGTTGAGTCAGTCCGGTACAGCGACAAGGCCCGTCATTGCTTACATCACGTGTGGCCAAGTGTGAAACTTGAATCATTTGCATGTCTCACGATGTCAAACCAACCCACCAAGTTTCATTCTTGTCGGCTGATTCCTTCTGGGTGCAGCTATTTGTGCAGCTATTCTTTTGATGACGAGTGTAGTTACAGGTGATGTCATGTGATCTTTTTGTCACAATAGGACTGATCTTTTATAATCTTATGACCTCATCATTTTCCCGTAGGGGGAAATGGGTCTGGGCTCTTAAGCTGCTAAAATGCATTGTACTATAACCTGTTATTTCAGGTCGGTTTTCCGTGAATCAGTTAAATATGTAGGAGTGTCAGCTTGATTGCGGCGTGTATGTAGTGATATTTATATTTCATTTGCTTAAGGACCTCATACCTGCTTCCGACCTTCGAGGACCCATTTCTCTCTTTGGAAGAGAAACACCATTCATTTTTATTAAACAAAACTGGACCTCTTATATGGCCACGTCACCCACTACAAAAAGATGAACAACCTTAGAAGTGTATCAGTCCGTGGATGGACGTTGTCAACTGCTCTGAGCTGAATTGCTGGAGCATGCAATGTGTTGGTTTAGTCATGACGGACAGGTTGATTGGAGGGCCTACTCGGAGGAGCCCTTCCTTCATGTCACACATTTCTCAGCTCTCTTAGTCTCCGGCGAACGCTTCCTTCCTTCGTCCCACGCTCACGCCCCCTACCACACACCCACACACACGCACACACATACAAACGCTCGCCCACACGTGTGCTCTTCTGGGGACACTTGCTCACGTTTGTCATTCCTCTTCACTCTCCCAAAGTGCGTTCACTGTCTCATCTCCAATTCCTCGTTGTCTTTTGGGCCTAACCCTCATCCCTCTGTTTCCTCATCTCTCCATCCACTGCAGCTGACCGCGGGGAGTTGAAGTACCTCTTCACTTTACACAGTGAACTCAGCCCCTCTCCCTGGCTGCAGCTCGAGAGCTTTCATCCTCCGAGCTCCGGAAAACCCTCAATAATGCGAGAAATTGGCCCCCCTCCTTACTGCTGCCGCCGCCATCCTGAGTAATTCCCCTGTTGTAAGCTTGACAGGGAAACATAATCACTTATTTTTGCTTGAAATGACTCAGAACAGCGTGACTTAATTGACCTTAAATGGATTCCGAGTACAAATTAGATTAAAAAAAAAATTCCCATAACGGCACGGCCGTGACACGGAATCGGCAGTCATGGGGGCGGTGTTGGAGAAAAAGCTTTCCTGCTCTGAAAGTTTCCTCACTCGTTCTCCATCTTTGAATGTTGTTAGGGGTGCAGTAATCTTGAACTTTGGACCGGTTCCAATTTCTTTACATCTAAACAGTCCATTGGTTGGTTCTTTGGTTATTGCTAAACCTGTAGCAATTAGAAATGCCAGTTAACCAAACACTAGGGTGATCTGACATTCCCATTTTCCGGGGCCAGTCCTCGTTTTTGGCGACCTGTCCCCTGCTGGAGCTGTCCCTGAAAATGTCCCCAACACACATAGAGTCCTACGAATGTCCTGACAGCAGAGCACATGGGCAGACGTCTTAGGTTGGATTTGTTTTGGCCAACAGCGGGGGCTACTGCTATCTAACCACTTCTAGCACTTGCTCCCCTAGATTTAGGGAACACTGCCGTGTAAAGGCCAATTCCTGTTTGTTTATGCGTTTGTGTCAAATCTACCCTGCGTACCCTACAGCGACCCCTACGCAGTAATCTGACACCAAAATGTATCTACACGTTACTACACGTTGTGATGCAGACCAAAACAACTGTGATTGGTCTGTTTGTTTCTTTCCTGGCTAGCACCGCATGTAAAGCACCAGGACACGAGTCAAATAATGACAAGAAGGTAAAAATAACATGTTCTTTGTGTCATAGGCCTCTGAGATGTGTTTAGGCTAGCTAGCAAGTTAGTTAAATACTACCTAGCTGTAAACATGGTGCATTGATTTGTGCAAAGATTATGCTACTATGAAACAAAAATGTAATACGTGGCCTATTAGGCTTTTATTGTACACTCGGTTCAGTGGCCATATGGACCATCTCCTCTACCGTCTTCTCTCCTTTCTGTGTTGCAGAAATGTCAGTAAAATTAACTGTTGTTCAACAGCTATTAGCTCCAACTCAGTTTCGGTCGCCATCGTTTGGAGTACACCCCATCACCAACTAGTGTTTTAGTGGTACACAGACTGTGGTACTAGTACTGGTAACGGTTGAAATATAAAAGTAACCTTGATAGTACATTCATCCTCACTGACTCTATCCTAACCAAAAATGACAAGAGTCCATAGATCGAAGGGAATAGTTGTGTTGTTGTCCATGAGAGAACAACACCCAGATAGGCTCACCAGACACAAAAAGAGTCACCTGTGACTGAAATGCAGCTTAATAGCTTGTAATACCTCCACAAGCACGAATAACAGCTGTGACTGGATTTGGCATGGACTGGACAAGTTTCTGGATGTAGGCGGCCTCAGTGTTCAGTCAGATTTGGTGGATGCCTTCCCTGGCACAATTCTGAGGAGAATTTCCTATATGACCGTATGCTTCCAAACACCTGCAGATTCAGCTACTTCCTTCACACTATGACTTCACTCTTTTCAGCCAATCATTAACATCTGCCTCAGCCCTGCCTAAGCCCGCAGACTTGGTGAATTTTGAGACCTTTTTAACTTAGTGACTTTATTGCTAAAATATATATCAGTGTATCTACACACTTTATCCGTTTTATCAGCTCCACGTACCACAGAGGAGCACCTTGTAGTTCTACACTTACAGACTGTAGTCCATCTGTTTCTCTGCGTACATTGTGACCCTGTTCTTCAATGGTCAGGATCCCCACAGGACCACCACAGAGCAGGTATAATGTGAGTGGTGGATCATTCTCAGCACTGCAGTGACACTGCCGTGGTGGTGGTGTGTTAGTGTGTGTTGTGCTGGTGTGAGTGGATCAGACACAGCAGTGCTGCTGGAGTGTTTAAACACTGTGTCCACTCACTGTCCACTCCATTAGACACTTCTACCTTGCTAGTCCACCTTGCAGATGTGAAATCAGAAATGATAGCTCATGTGCTGCTGCAGAGTTTGTGCTGGTCATCCTCTAGTCCTTCGTCAGTGGTCACAGTACACTGCCCACAGGACTGCCCACACTGAAGACGACCCACTGTCATTCTGAGTCACTCCATGACAGTCTGGCATGACACCATTGCAGTCTTTGGCGACATTGGCCTGGTTTTAAGGGCAGGCGTCATGCATGTAGGCCCGTGTCGTTCAGCCGTCTGCAATAGTGCTGGCACTAACAGGATGACTCATGGAGGGCATCACTGCTTGCTGAATGTCCGCAATCGTGGCTGTTGGGTCAGTCAGGTACAGCGATAAGGCCCGTCCTTGCTTACGTCACATGCGTGGCCGAGTCTGAAACTTGAATCATTTGCATGACTCACAATGTCAAACCAACCCACCAAGTTTCATTCAAGTTTCAGTTCTGTCGGTTTATTCCTTCTGAGTGAAACTGTTGGTGCAACTATTCTTTTGATGATGAGTGTATGTTGCCTGGAAATGTCCCCAGTTTTCATTTTAGAAATCTGGTCTCTTTACCAAACTCATAATATTTTAAATGTAAGCACAGTCATAAAACAGACAGACAAAACCTGAGCTTTTATGCAATAGTAATTAAGCTTGGAGGACAATGTCAATTTAGACAAATGGGTGTTGTCTGTAAATTATTGCAATAAACAATATCGTCGTGATTTGACTGCAAAGTCCTCCCTTTGAGCCTCTGTTCTGTTGCAGAAAAGAGAATCTGTCAAATCAGTCGACCAGGTAATTCCACAAATTGATACTCATCTTCTGGTGAAGCTGATTTTGCTCTCTGCCTACATATAATCTCTCCAAGTGCTGTTCCTCTACCCTGCAAAGCCTGAAGTAATAATGTATGATTCAGCGGTGTGGAGTCGGACACAGAAGTCTCAAAAGTAGCAGAAAAGAGCTGTAAAAGTTGCTCATATTGTTTCTATTATTATGGTTATTAGATGGCCGCTAAAACTGTTTTTAAGGCTGCAGGCTTTTCCTGTTTTTTATAAATAACAGCATGTCAGACAGCATATAAGCAAGTCTGTTTAAGATTCCACATGGGTTGAGGCAGCCGTGTGATAATTTAGGCGTGCAGATTGTGCTTTGCTAGTTGACAGGGTATAAGATTCCACTGCGTATTAGCTTTCTTAGCTACAGGGCCAAACTAAAAAGCAAACTCCGGACACCAAACATGTCTTGGCTGATTCACTGCATTTAGTGTTAAGGGCATTAACTGTTTACTTTGTGTATTTGTACTGAGCTGGTCCTTTAAAAACAATGACTGTACCATTGGCTAGTGGAAAGAGTGCCAGTGGTTTACTCAGACAACAATCGAGCTATTAATTTTTCACAAATTTCGTTAGATCAGACCACAGTCCTCGTTAATGGCTTTAGCCTGGCACTTCCTCGTGGGTGGCTGGTCTGATCTAAGCTTGGCTGCTGTGGGATTAAGTCTGGCTCCAGCATCTGCTGCGCAGAACCGGTCCAGCTAGCGAAGCAGCTGGCAAACTGCTCCTCAGAGGAAGGAAGCGCCTGGGACGAAAGCTGTTTTGAGGGCAGCAGTCCAAATAAAATCTGTTCAGGCCTTGCCTGCGGTCTCCATCAGGAGGCCTATGGCCATAGTGACCAGGAATGCATGGAATCGTCAAATACCCTCTCCTAGCACATGATTTATTTTGAGGTTGGTTGTTCTGTGTCATGACTGTATGATGGAAATAATGTAAGCCAGTCAAGTACTGTATTTAAGCGCTGTGCATATACACAAGGGCATTTATAGGGAATGATTGTTATACAGTGTATTATTGTCCTGAAGAGCGCACGCTTCGGGTAAAAACAATGACCAATTATACAAACAAGCTTCGAGAACAGATTCTTTTGTAATACAGTAGCATATCGCTGCTGTCCAAAGGAAAACAAGTATCTCCAAAATGGCAGCTTTACATGAGAGGGCAAAAACCATGTCATTTTAATGTAAGTCAATGGAACCAGACTTTTTCCCAAGCAGTTTTGGGCTATTTCTGTTGGTCCATTCATCATGAAATATGCACACAATGTAAACAGCAGCTACGGTGTGCAAATGATCCATAAAAACCTGCCAAAAAGGAGATACATGTTTTTCTTTGGACGATATGCTTAATTGAAAAACACATCTTATTAAACATATAGTATTATTGTTTATTTCCTCTTTAAAAGAGAGGGCGAAAGATGGGACAGCTGCAGCTACCATGTCCTATTCCTCGTTTTTCTCCCCTTTGTAGGCTAAAGAGTCCATTTCTGTGAAATTATGCAGCCTGGTTTAGAAGCCTGTGTTAGAATGTGACTGACACGTAAGGGGCAAACTGAGGTTAAAATCCGGCCGCAAAATTCATGTGGTGTCAAAATTCATGCCTTGGATCAAACCCTGGTGGGAGTGGTAAGAGATATTTTTAGCATTTAGTGCTTTACATTCTGTGTACTGGTTTTTAGGTAGTATGGTTTATTTATTATTCCTGCTTCATCTGACTCCTCCTTCTCTCTCCTCAAGGATTATTCCCAGCCTGAGCACCCGAACCGGCATTAACAGAGGAAGTTGTTACCGGTGTTGCAACACAAGTTCAAGTGTGCGTTTAATTGGTTGAGTGAACAATGTGTGTGGGTTTTGTGAAGCTGAAAGTTGAACCTGCTTCATCAGGCCCAACCCAGATCCATGTAGATACTGTCTAACTACAAGCCAAAACAAATGGCAAAATGTTATACCACTGAAATACGAGCTGACCCTTAGGAACCCGTAGTAAACATATTAAAGATGATCATATGGTACAGTATTTGTGTGCTATATTAAACATCCAGCACAGCTTGAATGAAATATATATGAAATACGTACGATAAAACACAGTTTAAAAAATCAGATCAGACCAATCTGAGAACTGTGTGGGCGTGGTTAATGAACAGCTTGATTGACAACTCTCTGTCCAATGCTTCTAGCCTGCTCCGCCACTTATACAGAACTAAAACCTTTAGCCAGCTTTTATGTGATGGCAGAAGCCAAGACGAACAAATGGACGGATGAAACAACTCATGAATGAACAGATATACAGACGTGCAGATGGACAGACAGACGAAGCAACATATGAACGAAGGAACCAATGAACAAATAACGTTGGTGTATGGATAAAGGAATGACGGTGTGATAGGCAACTACAGACAGCTTTTACTAATGCTGGGTTAGCAGTAGCTCTGACTCTCTGACTCTGACTCTGACATCAGCTTTGTGATTGGTTAGGAAATGTTTACTGAAGCGTTACCCAAAATGAGATCTCAAGGCTTTACATTAAGAGGAAAGAAATGAATCAGTCACTGAGTGGTCCCTGGGAATGTATTCAGAGAGCGGTACATGACTCTCCGTAGTAGTACCTAGCAGTCCTTCTCTGTTGTCTCCAGATGCATATGTTCTTGTTGGAAATGATGATTAACCGGTAGTTTTTTCCCCTCACTCGAGCATCTTATACAACATAATGCTAAATGTTAAAGTTGTTAGGAAGCCCCTGGTGGCCTTGGGGCCCTGAGCAGCTGCTTACGTTGCTAATTAGACAGAGTCGGCATCCTCCGTGAGTCATATCCTTGTACTAGTCTGGCAAAGGCTGATGACTAAAAGCTGCGCTTCCAAACCTCTGCAGGTAGATGATAAGCTTTTACTGGCTGCTGCCTTTAGATCCTGCATGGAATAAAGTCCTGCTGTCTGACTGATGGCAGGGAGCGGGTTGGGAGGGTTGCCTGTGCCCGTTCCCAATGACCAGACATTTTTTCTCAGTCTCAGTTTGGCATGGAGTCACGTTCCTGTGGAATTCACAAGCTAATCAGATGGCGTCTGATAACATTGACATTGCCAGCCGGAGCGAGATGTCTGGCAACTGCCTTGTTGCAAGCTCTAGCCACGCACACAAAATCCATCACTCTCAGGCCTTACACACCTGTTGCAGAGACATCCGTGGCTCTTATTGCTGTTCCATAGTGGAGTTCACGTAAACCCCCCCCCCCTCTTCTCCGGCGACGCTGTTTGTTTAAAGTGGGCTGATGCACAGCTCTCAGCGGGGCGTTTGAGCACAGCTCGGGATTATCATACAAATAAGAGCCTTTAGTCTTACATACCAAATCTTTTATTGACTGTCACCACTGCGTCTCCCGTATTTCAATCTCCCCCCTCACGCACACAGCCTGGCTTTCCATTTCTAACTCTCTCTCCCGCCTTCCTGCTCTCTTTTGCTCTTAGTTTGGATCTCTCTCTGCCTCTCCCTCTGACTTCTCTATCTTTTTGATTTTGCCCTAGGAGGATCTGCATATGGAAAAAGAAGGGTCAGATCTTGTGGACAACACTGAACCAGCAACATTCACTGATCGTTTAAAGGGGAATTCCACCAATTTCTCAAAACGTCTGCATAATTAGTTTGTTAGAATGCAAACAGTCATTCGAAAACTCCATTCATGGTGGAGCGGTACCTGCAGGCTGCTTTGATACAACATCATTTTTTGTTCTTAGATTTTTTTTGTCTATTTAGCATTTTTAACATTACATATAACACTGGGTATAATACACTCATCGTCAGAAGAACAGTTGCACTCAGAAGGAAGTGTCAGATTGCAAAGCTATTGGGGAGGAAGATAAAGGTTACCAGGAACAATAAACTATGATGAATTCAGACGCATATGGACAATATTTACTGATCTACACATACAGAAGTAGTGTCTCTCAGTATGGCTAATGCAACATCCCAGACATCTCGGCATGGAGTTATGGAGGTTCCTGATGGTGTCCTGTGATAATCCATCCCATGCAGTTTGAATATTCTCACACAGTTCCTGCAGATGTTGCGGTAGGGGTGGAGGTGGAGTGACACCAGGTCTTCTAGACGTGTGCCACGTGACAGTAAACCATGATCATTGTGGCACTGACCACGGTGCCTCCACACACAGATTCGTTGGTCGTCTCCACCAAGACAAAAGCGGGCCTCGTCACTGAAGATGACCCGCTGCCATTCTGAGTCACTCCATGACAGTCTGGCATGACACCATTGCAGTCTTTGGCAATGTTGATGTGGTGTTAAGGGCAGTCGTCATAACCGTCTGCACATAGTCCTGCGTCGTGCAGCCGTCTGCCAATGGTGCTGACAGTAACAGGATGACTCACTGCTCGCTAAAAGTCTGCATTTGTGGCTGTTGGGTCAGACAGCAATACAGCCCGTCCTTGCTTACGTCACATGCGCGACTGAGCATGAAACTTCAATCATTTGGATGTCCCAAGATGTCAAACCTAAACCAAGTTTCATTCCTGTGAGTTGATTCCTTCTGGGTGCAACTATTAGTGCAGCTATTCTTATGACGATGAGTGTAAATGAAGTGGCGGTGTTTGTGTTTTAAATCACAGACCCTGACTCCTGATTCACCATCAGTGTAAACAAATCAGAGTTGGTAAACACTTCAGTGCACCATTTCCCATCACACCCCTCAGAATGACTTTGTTTACATCTCAATAACTGAATTATGCAGAATTTCCCTGTTAAAATGGCCATGTCGTAAAAATGAATCCCCCATGCCTTTCCAAATGAGAGTTTACCATAGTATGCAAACACAGATAAGGTTTTAAAATGTACCGTTCACTCGCCAGCCCAAACATGGCAGATTGATTTTTGAATTGAATTACAGAAGGCCACCAGTTCAGCCCACAGCAGTTTAGTCACTCATTCATGTGAAAGTAATATGGGGTGTTGTTACTGCAGACAGTTATTTGAGTGGAACGTGTGGGAAGTTGACTAAATGTTGTGCTGTTCCTGGCTATTGGGAAGCAAATGCATCAAAGCAGCTTTCCAAATGATCCACACGTTTGAAAGGAGAGGCTAGAACTTATTTTAATCAATGATCCTGAGTACTCAGTCTGAACAGGGCCCAGATGCCCAATAACACCTTAGTATTAAGATCATCTAAACTCGTGTAGAGTGTTTAGTGTACGTCTTACTCCATCATTTAGGAATGATTTGAGGGTTGAACCTGTCCGTAGTAGTGCAGGCCGAAGGCCAGCTGCAGCACTCGGTAAGTTGCTCTGATAGAATTCCCAACTGTTGTGCAAATTCAGCTTTTGAATGACTTTTAAAGCGATACTTTTACATAACCTCAGCACCACTATAGTGGCATCGGGAGCAGGACAGCGCACATCTGTGGTGTAAATGTGCTACAAAGAAGTTAAAGGCTGGCGGTGAGTAAGAGGCCGGCAATAGAGCGTGGCAATGGAGACAATGCTGCAAGACTCCATGACGAAGACAGCCTGATGGGATTTAATTGCAGAGTTGATACCGAAGCCCTTGGCATCTGGGCCAGCACAAGGTGGTGTAATGGTGGTGCTGGCAAGAGGGGAGTCTGCTGAAAGCGAAAGTGAAACCATCGAAGGCCTCGGTGCTGGAGCGGGTGATAATCTGGTTTTGCAGAGAGAGAGGGCACAGTGCTGTGAGCCTGGGCCAGCGAGGAAGCGGATGGCAGCCAGGAGGTTAAGCAATGGGCTGTGGGTCGAGTGCACCATGGACAACAGACAGCTCATCGCACCCATCATTACAGGCTTGCTGATACCTCTACTGCGACCAGTTGTGCTCACATGCACCAAGTGGCACTAATGGCCAGCTCAGGTCCATCACCAGTGGTGAAGGCAGGCCCCCCAGCATGCATAAATGGTGTTCATGCCAGTGTCCATGGGCACCAACTGGAGCACCTTTGTTGCTGCCGTCACCCTTAGCTGTGCAGGACTTGGTGCTGCATGCTGTGGAGAGTTTTGCAGTCTGCAGGAGGTGTGGCGGCGGGTGCATCTGTGCACGTGCCCGGGGACTTGGCTTGAGCTGAGGAGTCGCCAGGGATGGTTGACCTTTGGAAGTGACTCACTACTTGCTGGTGCTCATGTCTACAAGTTAATGGGAGGTGGCCATGTTCACAGCCGCACCAGGAAGATTATGAGAGGTGCCAGCCCTCTAGAAAAGGACTGTTTATGTTGTTTATTGTTGTTTTTTTTAGTTTGATGAGGAATCAAAAACAAAATCTTTCTTTAAGGCCAGTTACTATTATTTATTATTAAGTACATAAAATAATGTGATTAATCATAATTAACTGCACAAAATGTGACTAATCATGATTAACTGCACAAAATGTGACTAATCATGATTAACTGCACAAAATGTGACTAATCATGATTAAGTACACTAACTAATGTGATTAATCATGATCAACCATACACAATGTGACTGATCATGATTAAGTACACTAAACAATGTGATTGATTATGATTAACCATACAAAATGTGACTAATCATGATTAAGTACACTAAACAATGTGATTAATCATGCTTATGTACATAAAATAATGTTATTAATCATGATTAAGTACACTAAAAATGTGTGTAATCATGATTAAGTATATAAGATAATGTGATTAATCATGATTAACTGCACAAAATGTGACTAATCATGATTAAGTACACTAAATAATGTGATTAATCATGATAACTGCACAAAATGTGACTATTCATGATTAATTACACAAAATAATGTGATTAATCATGTTTAAGTAAATATAATAATGTGATTAATCATGATTAACTGCACAAAATGATGTGATAAATTGCACTACATAATGTAATTTATCTTTTGTTTGAATTGTTTGACTGTTTTTTTGACGTGTGAAACTAGGCTAGTGTTGGAAGTGGACTTCAGAGGAGATAAAAGACAAAGTCTGAACGTAGACTATGAACCTTGAAAGACTATGAAAACAATGCCGCTGCCAATTTACACCTAAACCAATTCACAGCTACGCGTAAACACAGGCAATGTACATTAGACAGTGATCATTTATTCATGAGTGCTAAGTTTTCATCATATCTCTCATATGGCCCACCCACCGTTTATCCAGTCTTCCTTCTTCATGTCCTAATGTGCCCCTCTGGGACCCTCTTCATCCTCCAGGCCCTCGCAGCATTCTCTACATTCTCCACGGCTGTGTTACCCTAATCAGCTTGTTACTGCCTGCTTTTCTTAATTAAAAGTCGGGGTCATGTAGCCGCATTTAATTCGCCGGGGCCCACCAGCACCATGTCACCACCGTCTCCTGAAGCACGCCTCAGGGTTAAAGGTTTATTGTAGCTGAAGCTAATTATAAACACACGCTAATTAAGCCGGATGAAAAACTGTGTTTAGCGCGGCTTTGATAAAAATATTTACCTCTTCGGAATGTCACTTCGTAGCCGTATTTGCATGCTTAAGATGTCTAATTTCTGAATTTCCCCACCGCATCCGGGTCTGCGTGTCATGCAAGCTTGTTTTTCCTATCTTCTTCTCAAAAGACCCAACCGCTGCTTCCCAACTCTGTTTACTTCGAGCGCTAATGGCTGTACCAAATGGCACACAAAGGCAGGGAATTCAAACACCAGCCTCCGCATAATAGCCAACAACATCTGCCGCTTTTCAGAAGTAGCTGCACGCCTGATGCTGGAGCTTTATCTCTGTCGGACTAATAAATAGTTTTTTTTTTTGCTCAGTAAATACATCTTTAAAAACCATGTAGAAAGACCCAAACATCAACCGTGTGTGCCTGTTTAAAGGCAGTTATGTGCAGTCAGTCTGGAATGCTTTCTGTAAGCAGGTCAAGCTTGTGAAGTGGAAAAGCTGAATAGATACCAGACGCCTGACACACACTCACCGGCCACTTTAGTAGAAGCCTGAACCTGCAGCTCCACCTTGCTGGCTGGGGCCCTTCTGTTAATGCACAATTTGAATGAGCCATCCTCTAGGTCAGTTTCTGGCCACACTGCCACTGCCATATTTTTGAGTGATGGACTACCCCAAACCTAGCATGTGTACAAACTCCAGTACTTGGAACACTCATGCCAGCACAACACACACCATGCAAGTGTCACTGCTGTGGCGGGAATGGTCAGCTGTAGTCCTGTAGCCATAAACTGGTTGTATTGGGTTTGTCATGTCATGATGGTTGTTGATACCCATTCCAAAACTGAGTCAGTCGACTGATGATTTTCAATACCAGTTTGATACCACAGCAAAAGTAGAAACGCCATTACGAGCAATCCTTTGTTTATGACCTGTAATATTGAAAACCACACCTAGCCATTCATGCTACACCAATAAGCTTAAGGCCAGAGTGGACTCAGACCTGGGAGACAGAAGGAGTGCTGGAGTGAGTTGTTGATTGAGCCTTTGCAAATGATGCACAGCTTCGGATTGTGATACCACAATGTCTTAAAGCATCCCCCCCCACCCCCCCGCCCACCAGCTGTGTAACTTCATTACATTGCTGTATCAGCATCCAGGTACACTCACCAAGCACTTGATTATTAGGAACACATGTACATCTACACGCTCATCCAGTTATCTAATCAGCCAATCATGTATCACCAGACTAGTGCATGAAATCATGCAGACAGAGGCCAATAGCTTTACGCACTGAGGGAAACGTGATCTCAGGGATTTTTGACCATGGCATAACTCCAAGTGCCAGACAGGCTGGTTTGAGTTTTTCTGTAACTGCTGAGCTCCTGGGATTTTCACATGCATCAGTCTCTGGAGTTACTCTGAATGATAAAGAAGAAACATCCACTGAGCAGCAGTTCTGCAGACAGACACGCCTTGTTGAGAGGTTGACGGAGAATGGCCAGACTGGTTTGTGCTGACGGAAATGTAACAGCAACTCAGAAAACCACTCTGTACAATTGTGGTGAGCGGAAAAGCATCTCAGGATGCACAGCATGTCAAACCTTGGGCCGGATGGGCTACGAAAGCAGAGAAACTTGTCAGGGTCCACTTCTGTCTGCCAAGAACAGAAAGCTGCAAAGAGCAGTCTTACAAAACTGGACAGTCGAAGACTGGAAAAAACATTTGCTGGTCTGACAACTCTTTATTTCTGCTGAGGCACACGGATTGTCAGGTCAGACTTTGTCACCAACAGAATGAATCCCTGGAGCCAACCTGCGTTGTGTGAACAGTGGAATGGTGTGGGGAATGTTTTCTTGGGAAACTTTGGGCTCGTTAATATCAGTCAGTCATCGCTTGAATACCACAGCCTATTTGACTATTGTTGCTGACCATGTGCGCCCCTTCATGGCCACAATGTACCAATGTCTGATGGCTACTTCCAGCATGATAACTCAGTTCAGTGTTCTTCAGGATCCTTCCCAGTCGCCAGGTCTGAATCCAATAGAGCACTTCTGGGATGTGGTAGAACGAGGGAGATTCGCGGCATGAACATGGAAAAAAATGAGCAGGACGTTCATGATGCAATCATGTCAGCATGGAGCAGAATCTGAAAGGAACGTTTCCAACATCTTGTAGAATGCATGCCTTGACGAAGTGAGGCTGTTTTGACAGCAAAAGGTCAAGTTACATTTGTATGCCACATTACAATGCCATGCTATTCAGTTATTACATGGAATACATTCCAGAATTATTGAGTATTTGTCATGTTGTAACAGTGAGGAATCACATACGAGTGTGGGACCCAGTGGGGTTAATACATTCAAATCCCAGCTTTATTACATTGTAGGGCTTAATGTTCAGTAATTACTTGGAAGACAGAACAACCAAAAAATCCCAGCCTTCCTACATCCTAAGGCTTATTGTTCAGTAATTACTTGGAAAACATTACAGTCTCAGAATTGTTTTTAAGTTATACGTGTGGGGAATGAACCTCCAGCGGCTTGTGTCAATAAATAGAGTTAATATAGCCAGAAACAAGGTAACAATGTAAAAGAGGCTAATTTTGACGTTGACTTTATAATGGGTCCAGGGAATGTCACATTATAATAATCTTTGCTAATGTAGCTAATCTCAGTACCTCGGGGAGGGGCTTTGTGAAGCACCTGTGCCTCAGCTTTAGTCAGTCAATATTAAAGGCCATTTTAAAGGTATAGTAGGCAAAAATTGAATTGTATTGAACATATAGTGGACAAATAGAACCTAAATTATGGCGTGTTGTAGTACATTTCACATTCTGTTTTTCCTTAATGTGTTAACTTGGCAAATAAGCACAAACTGAAAGTTGTAGCTCTTTTACTCCAAACTGTAAATTAGAACATTCTATGGAAAAACAGAAACTGAAACTATGTTTCTGAAATATGTTATTTGAACTCGGATTTAGAGTGGAACAGTCCTCAAGTCCAAGTAGCAGTCAAAGCTCTAGCTGAGTGCAGAAACAACCTGACTGTGTAAGGACATATGCACTGAAACTGCAAATGAACTGGATTTGCGTGAGGTAGGACTGCATCATTGAGCCAAGCTGCAGCTGCATATTAAAGTGTCGTATTGCTTTGTGTTAATATTCCAATCTTTCAGTTCTCCGTACTCTCCTGTACAGAGAGATAGTTTTACCTAATTGTCATTCAGCGCTGTTGGTGTTGTAAGGAGAGGCCAGGGGGAGTGTGAGTGGTGTGTAGAGTACTGAGGGAACTTGGGAGCTTGGAGCACCAGGTCTCCCCAGCTTACTCCGGCACCTGGATCGCCCCTGCTTCCAAATTGGGTTAGGCCGATACACTCCTGGAATTTCATTTGGATCTGAGGAGCCTGCTGCACAGTGGGTTCAGGGAAAGCAAACACTCATTCTGTTTGATCAGTTTTCCTTTTTGCTAATGTCCTTTTGGTGGTAATTCATGTCATGCTGTATAATGGAGTGGCATTTATTTCCGTTGGATGAAATGTCAGCTATACCATGGGCCATGCTTAATTCACAACGCTACAGATAGAGGGAGAGACCACAGCTCGTCCTGAGATCAGGCTCTGGAAGGGACAGGCTACAGAGTGTGGAGGTCGGGAAGGAGCAGTGCTTAATGTAGCCACATTCTCGTTACAAGACTTTTCTGCCTTGATGGTTCACATTTGTAAGTGACTTGTATTTGTCATTTGCATGAACTAGAGCTTAAAATATTTGTCTGAACCCAACAGGTTCCATCAGGTTCAGGTTCCAATTTCACATGACATCAGTCAGGCCCTGTTCTAGCTTTGTAATGTGAACACAGGTCAAAGTAAAGAGTTACTCAAAGCAGAAGAGCAGTTTAAAGCAAGGCATTAATCCCAGATGCCCTTTAGGTCCTACCTTGCAGTTGACCTGCCTCTTTGGACCCTTTTAAGGCTGATTAGGGATCAGAAGATACATAATGGAGATGTCTGCAGAGACAAATGGGGTGAGGGGCAGGGGCTTATGGCAAGAGTGAAGGATGGGTGGATGGAGAAGAGATGACGGGGGTGGGGGTAGCGTTGGGGGTAGTTTCATCTGGAAAGCATCTCACCTCAGTCAGAAGACTGGGACTTGAGTAAAAGGCTATTGAGCGCATTTACTTACTGTCAGAGGGCTTCGTGCAGTGCCACTAAATGATGGCTTTCATTTCGGCTGGGATGGAGCGAGAGAGGGGGCAGAGAAAGACTGCCAGATAAACGACCATCACTCATGGTACAGGGAGTCTCTACACCACCCGAGAGAGACAAGCTGATAGTTGTACAGTCACAGCTTGATACGGGAAGAGATTTTACATGCAGCCTTGATCCTGATTGGCCTAGCCATGCTCTGACTACAGTTGTGTATATTCTTAGCACCTCTTGTTAGGTTGGGCAAGCGTTACAGGATGCTAGCAAGAATGCCATTCAACACTGTAGCACACAGAACATGTAAATTATTCACTTCTACTAAATGTTTTTGGGATTTGTTGTAATGATTCACAAACATTTTACAACACAAAGCCAACTACGAGACAGGGACAACTAAGATCTCACAACAGATAATCCTAGTTAATCTGATTTAATGGGGTTAAAAATGTATGTTTTCAGCTTCTATTCCACTGATGGACCTAGGGGGTCTGCAAATGATGTTAAGAAACTCTTTATGTCTGTTTATATTTTCTCTCCCTAGGTTGTAGCTGTATTTTTTACCTGTTTGTGTCTTACATGGCTACATCAGTAAGTAAGTAGCATAGCTCTAATCAGGACAACCTCTTTGAATCCATGATAGGTTAAAGACTATGACTAGTCAAGACATCCAGGAGTTCCAATGAGAGACAGACTCAAAAAAATAACTTCTTCAAAGTAGCAATTTGTAAGATCATGCAGTCTGTCGATTTCATGCTCCAAACTAATTTGAGGTAAGATATCACCAAAAAGTTGTGGTACTTGTCGATTTTCAAGTACAAATACTGTCAAGTACAAATACTATCAACACCAAGACAAGTCCAGGTACAAATACTAACAACACCAATGCAAGTCCAGGTACAAATACTATCAACACCAAGGCAAGTCCAAGTACAAATACTGTCAATACCAAGACAAGTCCAAGTACAAATACTGCTTAGTCAAGGACAAGTCCATGTACAGATACTTTTGACACCAAGTACAAATTAATGTACAAATACTATGAAGTACAAAAACTATCGAGGCAAGAACAAGTATATTTACCCATAGCGATCTGGACTATTTGTAGTTTATAGTTAAATAGTTAATAATATTGCTGAGCCGGTACCTACCCACTTAGGTTTCGTACTGTACAACCCTTTTTGTTTTGTTTTGTTTTAGTGTGCTGTATTGTGAAACTGCTACTGGCTGCTAAATTTCCTTCGGGATAAATACAGTATCTATCTATCTATCTATCTATCTATCTACAAATCCAGGTGTAAATACTATCTAGACCAAGACAAGTCCAAATACAAATACTCTTGAGTCAAAGACTCAAAGTACAGATACTGTCGACAGAATATTGCTTAGGGCCCGAGGGAGGTCAGGTCCAGCTTAGGTCTCAATACAAGTACTTTTGAATCAGAGTATTGATGAGTTTTACTAACTGATTAATATGAATGAATTTTAAGATCAGTCACAGACAATCGGAAAAATGTCTCCTGTCCAGACGTTAACACGATTAGTACCAGAGCACTACTGAGTAGCAATATGAGACACACTCACTGAACTGAATCTTGTTTTGTATGAGGAAGATGAAGATAAATTGAACTTGTGAATCAGTGAATCATTCTGACTGTAAAAAGCCCTGTCAGAAAGAATCGGTTTGGTAAGCTGAATGAAACTAAAGCATCACTAGTCCAGCTAGTCATCATGTCCTATTTTTATTGGTGCCTGGGGCTGGCCTCTGATGTCTTTCATTCTCACCAAACACATGGAGAACCAAGACAAGGCCAAATACTAATACTGTCGAGACCAAGACAAGTACAAGTATAAATACTATCAAGACCAAGACAAGTCCAAGTACTGTTGAGTCCAAATCGAATACCTTCAACACCAAGACAAATCCGAGTACAAATACTTTTGACATCAACCAAGTCCATGTACAAATACTGATGAGTCAAAGACAAGTCCGAGAATGAATATTGTTGAGATAAAGACAAGTCCAAGTACAAATACTATCAATTACAAATACTACTGAGACAAAGACAAGTCCAAATACACATACTGTCTACAACAAGACAAGTCCAAGTACAAATACGGTCAAATCCAAGAGAAGTTAAAGTACAAATACAATCAAGACCAAGGCAAGTCCAAGTACAAATGCTGTCAAGTCAAAGACAAGTCCAAGTACGAATGGTTTAGACACCAGGACAAGTCCATGTACAAATAATATCAAGGACAATATTATTAAGACAAGTCCAAGGACAAATACTATCGACACTAAGATGAGTCCAAGTACAAATGTTACAAACACCAAGACAAGTCCAAGTACAAGAACTACTGAGACAAAGACAAGTCTGAGTCAGAACCTGTCAACCCTATAAGCTCAAATCATTCTATTGAATTTAAAATGTTTGACTGGGGATACCGGCTAATATGGACACACCATCAAATATTCAGCCAAGCCATAGTATATTTAAATAGGCTTGATGTGGCTGATAAAATTAATAATTGTGATAATTATTTGTTACTTACTTACTCACAAGGTGTTATTTGTTACCTTGTGTTCTTGATAGGTCTACATATTCTTAGAGGTGGAGGCAAACAGGTGGAGCAAACTGTTTTAAAGGAGGGAGGATTGTACCGGTGTGTCAGGTGTGCAGGTCAATTGCAAATGGTTTATATGACCTATAGGTCAGGTGGGAAGCCCCCTTTGCATAGGGCCCCAATGAGGTTAGCTTAGGTTTGAATACAAGTACTTTTGAATCAGAGTATTGATGAGTTTTATTAATTGATGAATATTAATGAATTTTAAGATCAGGTTTAATCAGAGACTATCAGAAAAATGTCTCCTGTCCAGACGTTAACACGATTTAGCTCTATTGAGTAGCAATATGAGACACGCTCGCTGAACTGAATCTTGTTGTATATGAAGGCGATGAAGATAAATTGAACTTGCGAATCAGTGAATCATTCAGTCTGACTGTAAAAAGGCATATCAGAAAGAATCGGTTTGGTAAGCTGAATGAAACTAAAGCATCACTAGTCCAGCTAGTCATCATGTCCTATTTGTATTGGTGCCTGGGGCTGGCCTCTGATGTCTTTTCATTTTCTATAAATACGTACTGACCCTCTGATGTCTTTCATTCTCACCAAACACTTGGAGGACCAAAGAGGTGGGGGAGGAAGAGACGAGGTAAAGCAGAAGTAGGTCTTCCGCAGAATGGAGCATTTGTAGGTCTAGGCCACTGAAGGAACATGTTGAAGGAGCGTATTCTTCAGCTGAAAGAACAGCGTGGCCCTCACACTCTCTCAGCACAGTCTCTGTGTGTTTAGCAGCTGAAAGCCACAGTGTTTTGGGGTCGGGGTCACACTGCCTCCGGCTCTTTCAGAGCAGACCATTCGTAAGCCTTTCTTCAGCTGTAGCGGAACCACAGCTTCTTTATGTGTATATATGCTAGTGTCTGTGTGCTTCTGAGACACTCTGTCTTACAGAATAGCTGTGTTTTGTGCCCTTATTCCAGAGTTTTCTGTGAGTGGTTGTGTGTGTGTGTGTGTGTGTGTGTGTGTGTGTGTGTGTGTGTGTGTGTGTGTGTGTGTGGATGTATTTGAGGCCTAAGCTTTCACTTTTAAGGATCCTCTGGTCAACCTGACCAATTTATCTTTTTATTAGTTTACGTAAATGGTTATTGTACTTAAACAAGCCTCTTAGGATTAGCCATTAGTCATGAGCCTAGCATAACCGTGTGCTTCAGGTAATGCCGCAGCCATGAGGCTCTGCAGCCTTTCAGCCAGCACTGATAGTGTGAACGACTTGTGATGTTGGCTAAAGTCCAGATTTGTCCGACAGCCATAGATGAAAGCCTGAGTGTAATGGTGCGTGTTTTGTTGGTGAATATGCTGGTGGTGTTTTTTTCAGCAGGCTTTGCTGGCTTCACAGGCCATCAACCAACAAAAGACATTATGTATTAGCTTGCTATAACTGCTAAAAGTTAGAATGCTACAATGCCATTACTTTACATTTACTTTTTGCTTTGAGTTTATTCTAGTTTGCATGGCAATCCAGACACAGCTGTTATTACATTTCCGTCCATGTTGCCCGGACAGAACTATGTAGGCATTAGAGCTGAATGTTTGACTATTCAAATATTCCTTTTTTTTTTGGGAATGTATTTGATTTTTCATTTTCTGGATTTGTAAATCCAGTTTTTTTGGACTACATGTCGGCAATCAATAAAGTCAAATGCAAGATACTGTAAAGTTCAGAAACCAGGACAAATTGAGGTTATGGTCCATAATGTAGCTTTAAGAAACAATGTAGTTTTAAGAAATGGCAATAAGAAACACATCCTCTCCAGCCCTAACAGGTAAAAACACAGCTGATATACAGTTTTAGACCGTATTACATTCTGTGGTGCACGTGGAAAAGAGGCTTCTGCTAGAGCTGAGTTTGAAACATTGATGCGACATTATATTATGGCTTCATGCATATTAATACAGTGATGGCTGTATCGATAGGTATGGATTTAGTTGCGTGTATGCGCAAGTGGAACAGATACTGCATTGGAGTCTGTTAGGGTGTCATTTTACAGCATACAGCGTCTATGCAATAGTGCAATTGCAACTGCAATGGTGCAGTGGTAACACTGTCCGTCAAAAAAGGGTGATGATCGAAGGAGAACTCTGTCTTCTTTTTTTCTTCAGGTGGATAAAAAGCAAGACGCTGCAAGAACTCAACACCTTTAAGTTCATTAACAGATGCATTTTGTAACATTGTCATTCATGTAGTTTCTTTTCAGTAGGCAGTCAGAATCAGCAGTAAGCATCTTGAGGGTTTCCAACTGAGAAGAGCTAGCCCCCAGCACCCCTATAGATATGCCCTTAAGGTGTGTGTGTGTGTGTGTGTGTGTGTGTGTGTGTGTATGTTGTGTGCCTCAGCTCACTGCACGTTGGACTGGTGCCTTGTGGGCTGCAGTCGACTCCATATGCCAGGCATTTGTGCTTATTCATCTGTAATGGGGTTTGTGAGTGCAGCCTCAATTAAAGGCCAACAGCACCCTCGAAAGCAGAGAACAGAGCAGGCTCAGCTTTAGAGAAACGAGAAGAAAATGGCCTCTCACTCTGCTCTGCTCAAATGGGCTTTTTCATCACGAGTGTTCAGCCTAAGTGTTCAGGTACATTTCAAAAAATGATCTTTTCCAGCGTAGCTTCTTTGTAAATCAGGGCTTAATAGAAGTATAACACTAGAGCTGAATAAAAAAGCTGCCCTTCTCATGTGCTGTGTGGAATGAAGCCTAATTGTGTATGAGCTTCTGTAGAATGATGTGTGATTGTATAGGCACCGTTAGAATATGAGTGCAGTTTGACTTTGAGAAGACCACACTTACTCACGTGTTCCAGGACAAAGGCATAGATGTCTGCCGCTTTGCAATACTGGGCTATTGTACAGATATGCGGGTCAGTGTCGTATAAAGGCTCACTCGCTCTAGCTTCCGTCAGCGGAATTTTGGCAGAAGTGCATTCGTCGCAATGGAATTTGAGGTTTGATGAGTGGCTTTGTGGTGCAGACGCAGCAAATAATTGGTCTGCAAAACTTTAGGTTGAGTTCAGCTTCGGAGAACTTGACACTTGGCTTGTGTACAGGTCCTTGCATTAGAGGCTAGTGACTCAAACTCTCACTTTAGAGACTCGAATCAAACTCTCACCTCAGAGACTCAAGACTCAATTCAAACTCTCACCTCAGAGACTCAGGACTCGACTCAATCTCTCACCTCAGAGACTCAGGACTCAACTCAAACTCTCACCTCAGAGACTCGAGACTCACCTCTCACATCAGACTCCACTCAGACTCTTGCTTTAGAGACTTGAGACTTGACTCAAACTCTCTCTTTAGAGACTTGACTCAAACCCTCAGCTCAGACATTTGGGACTTGACTGAGACTCTCACCTCAGAGACCCGGGACTTGACTCAACATTACAGACCTCAACATTACTGAATGTGTTTGGGATTACTTGGATCATAAGAAACTTAAGAAAATGCAACCTGCTTCTAAGACAGAATTTTGGATCTTTGAAAAAAATCCCTGCAGATTTCTTTGAAAAACTGACAGCAAGTGTTCTAAAAAAGAATGGAAGCTGTAATAAGTACTATATATTTAACTTGACCTGTGGTGTTCAAATTGGTGCATACACCTTTAGTCAGTTAGACCACTGAATTTAGCATTTTGCAGCATCAGGTTAAAAATATATTTTACAAAAAATGTCCCAACTTCTACAAATGACTGCAAGTTTCAAGCAGCTGAGGTTCCACACTATAAAGCCAGTTTAATGAGGCTGATACCTGTCTGAAAGTCCCACGGCAGACAGATAAACCTGTCCTTTAGAACTGATCCTGTTATTATTGTCTTTCCTGCCACCTGCTTCTATTCAATGCCCTCGGTTAGTAAAAGGTACACCCAGCATCCTTCTTGCCATCCCACTCTGCTTCTTGCCATGCACTTACTGCTCCAGCCGCTCCCCAAAGTCTGCCTCGTGCACCCTGCCATGGGAAGATCATTTAGAGCATCATCTAGCCTTGCTTCGTGTCCTCCAGAAGAAGTTTTACCACTTGAAGGGGCAACAACAGCACAGGGCCAACATGGAAATATTGCCCAATAAAGAGAGCTGAGCTGTGGGATTGATTAAACAGCTGACTTGTTAGCTGTAGGCAGAGACTCGCAGAAAACACATTAAAAACCCATAAAGAACATTTATTCAAAAGGGAGACACAACCATACAGGGGCACATGGCTCTCCTGACAATATGGCGTGTTCGCTTGCAAAGACAAGCCATAATACGACACGGGAGAAATTGGTTTTATAGTTTTAACTTGTAGATGTATAGCAAACAAGTAATGATTTGTGGCCATTTGCACTGAAAAGAAGGCTTCACTCTGCTGCGAAGATAGAGAGAGAGAGAGAGAGAGAGAGAGAGAGAGAGAGAGACAGAGGCACCAGTTGTTCAGTTATGTAATAGAAACAAGGTGAGTAAAACATTCATGGTTGAATGGCCATTTTCATTACCGGATCCGGCAAGAATCTTAAGAACTTTTATGAAGCACTTCCCACTGCGTTTGTTGTCAGATAAAAATGTCCCGCGAGTACTCGTTCATGGACACGCATACCGACTGTTAGAAACATTTAGATCGCATGGACTGCTACACCTCAAACAAACAGGAGAAATGAAAACGGAAGAAACTGTGCAAAGCAGCTGATGATCCGCTGTTGCCTTTGGCAACACATCCAAAGGAGGTTTAGGTGACTGGGTCTCAGTGGAGCACACACTGGACCCTGTTCACACCTGTCCACTAATGATCAACTCACCCAAACATACAGTCACATGTAAATGTGTGAACACATTACAAAGTCAAGTTACATCTTCTGTTGATTTTTGAAGTGAAAATAATGCAGTGACCTGCTACTGGCCAGCGCTGGTGCCAAGAGACTCTGGAGGTGTGACTATACAGACAGCCAGACGCAAAGAGGCTCATGGTAGGCACCTTGCGGTGCCTTGCGGTGAAGGGACTGTTTATGTTGTTTGGTGATGTTGTCTGTTGGTTTAGGTTATGCATGCATGTTTTAGTGTTGATTATGTGTCAGACTGTTATTATATGGGTGTTTTTGTGTGTGAGAGGGCTCACCCTGTGGTTGGTGGAGACCTCCCCATTGAGTTCATTTCTCTGTATGTGCCTTTTGAGCAGAATCATGTGGTGAGTCTCGAGTCTCCAAGGTGAGAGTCTGAGTCAAGTCTCTGACCTGTGAGTTTGTGTTGAGTCGAGTCTCAAGTTTCTGAGCTGAGAGTTTAAGTTTGAGTGTCAAGTCTCTGAGCTGAGAATTTGAGTTTGAGTTGAGTCCAAAGTTTCTGAGGTGAGAATCCAAGTCAAATCCTGAAAAAGTCTGAGTCGATTCTCAAGTCTCTGAGGTGAGAGTCCGAGCCAAGCCTCAAGTCTCCAAATGAAAGTCTGAGTCTAGTCTCAGGTTTCTGAGGTGAGAGATCAAATCAAGTCTTAAGTCTCTGAGGTGAGAGTCTGAGTCCGAAGACTTCTCTGAGAGAAGAGTTTAAGTCTCGAGTCTCTGAGGTGTAAGTCTGAGTCATGTCTCGAGTCTCTGATGTAATAGTTTAAGTCAAGTCTTTGAGGTGTGAGTTTGAGTCAGAGTTTGAGTCAAGTCTGGAGTCTTTGAGGTGTAAGTTTGAGTCAAGTGTTGAGTCTTTGAGGTGAGAGCTTAAAGTCAAATTTCGAGCCTCTCATGTAAGAGTCTAAGTTGAGTCTTGAGCCCTGAGGTGAGAGTTTGAGTCGAGTCCTGAGTCTTTGAGGTGAGAGTTTGAGTCGAGTCCTGAGTCTCTCAGGTGGAAGTTTGAGTCGAGTCCCAAGTCCATTTTTCTTACAACACCAGAGGCTTTGATTTGCGATATATAGTCTTTTGTCAGTAGAGGCATACATCCTTTCAGACTCATAGCACCATGTTGTCTTCTCACAGTGTAAGTTGTCCTTAATGACTGTTCCCATACTGAATGGAAATGGTCTTTGACTTGTGCGCAGTCCTGACGGTATGTTCTCTTTCCATTGATGGCTAGTGTTGAGGGATATAAGCTGTGCAGCCGTATGTAATTGTAGGCCTACAAAGTGAACCTGTATGGTCTCTGATAAAATGGCCAATAAGTTTAGCCTCAAGGTAGATGGACCTAAAAACCTGTCAGCTCAGTGCAGACGTCTGTCTGTACTTTTATATGAGAACATTGCAGGTAGAAAGATCATTACGAGCTTAAAGTAGGACTGCAACTTGCAGAAACAGGTGAGGAGTTCATGCTGGGGTTGGAGTCATGAAGCTAATTATACTTCATGACAGAAGTTCTTGAGGGATCTGGTGGGAGCCTATTCATTAAAATCTCTGGAGCATCCAGGTGAGACTTTTTCATTTCAGTAGGAGGGTAAAAGGCAGATGGAGGTGGCTCCACAGTGGTCAGCCATGTCTGGTGGGCAGAAGGAGAACAGCATCAGGACCCTGAGTTTGCATCGTGGGAGGTAGCATGATCACATGTAAACAACACAAGAGACGCAACAATTTCCAGCCCTATTTCTGCTCTAATATTTGGATCTGGAATATTTTTCAGTGAGAAATTGAGCTTGGATACACACATACACACACACACACACACACACACACAATTAAGGGGACCTATTAGGGTCACTTTCAATGTTCACAATTTGATTTTTGGATCTACTTGAATAGATTTACATGCTTTGGTGTTACAGAAACATAATATATTTCTCATACTGTAGACAGTATCTGTGTTTACCCTCTGTATGAAATGCTCTCCTGACAGTAACCCTAGTGTGCTATGCTTGATCAGCCCACCCCACCTTGTTCTAACAGGTAAACTGCCAGAGCTGTTATAGGTAGTAGTGCATCCTGCTACAAGCTGTGCCCATGCAGGCATGCAATAAGGATTGTGGTACGAGATGACATCACCTTGTAATAGAGAAAAGGGCTAGAGTGGGCTCGCAGTTAGCCTATTGAGTGTTATACAGTTACGGACTATTAAGACTTCTTTGCTCTTCTTTTGCCTCCTTTCAAAATCATTTACCAATTCTGTGCAAAAAGTGATTTCTTTTGTAGTGCAACAAAACAATGGAAGCTGTATCGTTCTTTGTTTATGTTGTTGCAGTACAGGTGAAAAGCAGAGTTTAACATCAGACGTACTTCCCTGTGTATTCAAAAATGTGCAGCTGTAACTACCTTTCCAGCTTATAGTGCAAGTCTCTAAAGTTTTGGTGACCTACTAGGTTTTGCAAGGTTGCACCTTTGGAAACTTTTGTTTTTGCACTCATTTTCCTTTGACCATTTCTTCATTATGCAAGTGTATTATCTTCTATCATATCCCTCCGGTCTTCTCAACACTTTTTTGATTTTGAGAGTTAAAATCACTATTTTCAACATGTTGGCGTGGCATACTGCTAATGGGCCGTCGGCCATCTTTTCTTTACTCTTTAACTGTAAAAAATATGTTATTTTTACAGTTATATATTAAAGTGCCCATATCATGGAAAACCCAGTTTCCCTTGCTTTTTTGAAATGAACTGTTTAAAGTAATACGTAAAGGTGTTTCGAAACGTATCGTTCACTTCCCAGTTCATACAGCCCATATATGAAAAGTAAAAACCTAATTTACATATACAACTAATTTACATATATCCAACTGTATGTATCCAGCCTACAGGAGTTTAACTCCGCCCGCTCACTGTTAAATTTCTAGGGAGTGTTTCAGCTCAGAGAGTGGTTTTTTTTTTTTGTTTTTTTTTGATGTAGCGCAATACAGCCAATCAGAACCTTAGGGCATTAATCTTAGATCAGTCTTAAAGTATCAGTAAAATAATCTGCTTAAATGTAAGAAGTAAAGACAGGCTGGAAAATGGTCATGTAAAAATGAATTATGACCATTTTTAGAACATAAAACCACACAAATGTCATATAAGTGGACATCATGAGGAAAAAATTCAAAGAAAGAAAGCAAATGGTTATGGGCTCTTTAATATGTTGAAATATAATTAATCAAATGAACGTTGACAAATATTGACAAAGATTGTTGTCATATTGTTTGCAGAAATTAAACAAGCTTGTTGATTGTTGGGGCAAAATCCCAGCAAGTTACGTTTGCATTTTCAATTGCAGTCAATGTAAAACATCTAATTTTGATCATATGAAATTCATCTATAGTGGATCAATGGCCTATGATGGACAGGGGACCTGTCCAGGGTGCTTCCTGCCTTCTGCCCATTGAGTGCTGGGATCCCACGTGACCCAGAAGGATAGAAGATGAATGAATGAATGAATAAATGAAAACCAGCTTTTTTCAAAAGGAAAGATGCTGAAGCTGCGAGGCTTCCTCTACAAGTGCATCAGCCACTGTATATCAGGCTGAGGAGGCAAAACTAAGAGAATACAGCAGGGACTACCAAGCGCTGGGTTTCACATGCATGGCAACTACTGCTCTGTGTTGCTCACAGGTCTCATTAACTGAAGCTTGGAGGCCAAACAGTTTATGTCATGACTTGGAGACTAAACACACTGAAACACACTCCCTTCCCAAAATGTGCATCGAATCCATGACACTGTCTGACCATGTGACATGGTGTCAGTGGTACTTCAAGCACTACAAGGCATACAGCTGAAGAAGGTCCACTTGCTGCTCTGTTTCTGTAGTCGATCTCCATAATGATTTGTAATTAGCAAACCAGCGCCATCAGGGTGCCTCAGTCCTGGGATCCCTGTGCTTAATTAAAAGGTTTATTCAACGATTTTAACACCACTTGTGCTCTCTGACCAAGAACAATTATGCCTCACAGCTAATTAGCCATAAATTAGCATGGTAATGATGAAGCTGCAGAGATTGAGGTTAATGAGTGTGATACCTGTGTGCAGCGAAGCAGTTCCTTACAACAGAGTGATGAGGTTCACATGACACAGTAGAAAAGGGTAGAATATTTCAGAGAAAAATCAAATAGATCAAGTGTTTTTCCTCCTTATCCCAAAGATAGTCGACCAGCCAAGACCAATTTACAGCTGAGTGTTTTGAGAGTGTTTTGTTGAGCAAATAAATTCACAAGATTAAACAGATATAAACAAACGTAAACAAAATAGTATAGACCTGTCATAGTGTTTCACAGTGATATCATGGATCATGCAATCTGGCTCATCTAGTACGCGGGCTGAAAATGAGCTTCGTCATTACCTTAATAACTGCATTCCACTGTTAAACGCAGATAACGCAACCCACAATCTAAGGTTATCCTGTATAGTTGAATAGCAGTTTCACTTGTGTTTCAGTCAGTTGAAAGTATCAGTCCAGCAGGGCAGATATCGATTATTTCAGTAGTGGAGTATTCACTCAATTATTCTTTCAATTAATCGAGTAATCGCATAAGAAATAGTAAATATATAAAAGAGAACTTAAGAGAACCATGTTAAAATGTCTGTGAAAAACAAAGTTATTTGTCAAAACTGAACCCATTTACTGTATTTAAGTGCACCTGCTAATATACCTGCTGACCCCACTCACTGCAGTCATACTAAACTGCATATCCCTGCTGCCCCACTCACTGCAAATAAACTACACTGCATATACCTGCTGACCCACTCACTGCAATTAAACTATACAGACTATACCTGCTGATCCACTCACTGCAATTAAACTACACTG
>CM067475.1:37836111-37859914 GCA_034552555.1 Semaprochilodus insignis | reverse complement strand
GGATTACCAGTGAGCTGTATATAGTTACACGGATTACCAGTGAGCTGTATATAGTTACACGGATTACCAGTGAGCTGTATATAGTTTCACGGATTACCAGTGAGCTGTATATAGTTATATGGATTAACAGTGAGCTGTATATAGTTATATGGATTAACAGTGAGCTGTATATATTTACACGGATTACCAGTGAGCTGTATATATTTACACGGATTAACAGTGGGCTGTATGTAGTTATATGGATTAACAGTGGGCTGTGTGTAGTTATATGAATTAACAGTGAGCTGTTTATAGTTATATGGATTACCAGTGAGCTGTGTATAGTTATATGGATTAACAGTAAGCTGTTTATAGTTATATGGATTAACAGTGAGCTGTGTATAGTTATATGGATTAACAGTAAGCTGTTTATAGTTATATGGATTATCAGTGAGCTGTATATAGTTATATGGATTAACAGTGAGCTGTATATAGTTATATGGATTAACAGTGAGCTGTATATAGTTATATGGATTACCAGTGAGCTGTATATAGTTATTTGTCACGAGTCACATGTCCAGAAGGCCTGGTGTCACTCCACGTCCACCCCTACCACAAAATGTGCAGGAACTGTGTGAGAATATTCAAGATGGATTATTACAGGTCACCATTAGGAACCTCTGCAGCTCCATGATGAGACGTCTGGCATGTTGTGTCAACAAACATGCCAGTCTGACACCATACTGATAGACTCTGTATGTGTAGCTCAATAAATGTTGCCCATATCAGTATCAATGTTTCATCATTTGCTGTTCCTGGTAACCTTTATCTTCCTTCTGAATAGCATTGCAACCCGACACTTCCTTCTGTGTGCAGCTACTCTTTTGATGATGAGTGTATTTTTATGCCCTGTAATTAAAGCCAGAATGGTTGTTTTATTTTTGTGGTCAGTAATGACCAGCATTCATCAGTGCATTTGGCAACTGTTGTGTGTGATAATGTTTCTGACTCTTTAGCATAAGAGCCATAGTCATTGCTGTAATTGTTAGAGTGGAGATTTTTTCTATTAGTGATGCATGGGCTAAATTTAGTGAATACTGGACTTTCACATTGTGTTTTGACAGCCTGGTTCACAAGTATGCTCACTGCAGTGCAATCACAATGGGATATCTTTGTATTCAGCTCCTGTAGATGAGGCAGTGGTTTTCAACCTGCCTCTATATGAATAGTTACTCAAGTGAGTACAAGTGTTCTGATCACTACATGCGTGCACCAGTGCGCCTCTCCGTGTGTGCGTGTGTGTGTGTGTTCCTCTGAGTGAGCAAGTGGTGCTCCCTGTCACCATAGCAACACACTGAGCAGTGTGTGTGTGTGTGTGTTTGAGGGTGCTCGGAGGGTGCAGGGAGGGCACGTGAAGACTGACCACTGTGTGGGGTCACAACGTAGAGACCCCTGCCAGCCTGCAGAATTGGATTATCGCTTTTACTCTTTCATCCGCTGACACGTGACAGGCAGGGGAGCTGAAGAGACGGAGAAAGAGAAATAGAGATTCTTGGTTTTTTGGTTCATGTTGCTTCCTCCTCACTCTGCTGGCCCATGGCTGATTCATCAGATACCCCACTTCTCTATCTCTCTCTCATCTCTGCGGCCTGCAGGGATGCTATAGAATAAAAGGCCAAACCTGGTCCAATTACGCAGCAGTGTATGGAGATGGGCTTTAGCTGCGGGGATCAGACGGAAGGAAAAAGTGCTGATTAGCGGCGTCCTGTATTCATGTCTGTATTCATTTCCGGCCTCCTGCTCTAATGTCTCTTTATGAGTGCCAGGGCACCAGGAGGAAACTGATCAAAAGGGAATTTCACCGAATTCTAGATGTGTCCTCGCTCCGGCTGTGCTCGTGCGCGTGTTCATTTTCATGCAGATTCAGACTGAAAATGTTCCCATTTATAGGAAAAACAAAGAGCAGGTCCAAACAGGTCATACAGCAACATAATGACTTAATAAAGTGCTTTTCACAAAAGCTCCTCTATTCTTTCTTCTCTAACTGACTCAAAATCACTAACCCTACTCCATTTTGGCCAGTGAGGTTAAGATTAGGATTAGGGTTAGGGTTAGACGTAGAAGATTATAATCATTATGTATAGATACTAGATACTGATACAGATACTAACTAAAACATTCGTTAATTAATTCATCTTCTAAGCCACTTATCTTTCTGCGTTGAGGGGGGTGCTGGAGTCTACCCCACCGTTTACTTGGTGGAAGGTAGAAAACGCCTTGGACAGACCCCACCAGTCCAACACAGGGCAGCCACACAGACACACTTTCATTCACACACACGCACGCACATAGACCTAGGGGCAAGTCAGCATCTCCAACTCACCTGACTGCAGGTATTAAGACTGTGTTAGGAAAATGGAACACCTGGAGGAAACCCACACAGACACAGGGAGAACTCCACACAGAGAGAACAACTGTGCAAGACCTGGTAGACCACCAGTACCGGCCCAATCGGTTAAACAGTACTTAAAGCTTTCATCTTTGAGAGAGGGGAGAAAATCAAGCTCTGCACTTGTTTCACATCTGAAAACATCCCCAGGTGTTCATGTCCATCCTTTCACTGTGAGAAGACCCCTCAACACTGTGGGCGAGAAAGAGTGTGCAGCTGTCATGAAGTCCTCACTGAGGAAAAGAAATTTGCGCTAGAACACCGGAGCTGGACAACTGAGATGTTTATTGAGGCTTTGGACTGATGAATCTAGTGCATTTCTTAGTTTCGCAATATTCCGTAGATGTAGGAAAGCTATTCTAGTGATATTAGTAATATGCTCATCGAAGGCCAGATCAGGATCGATCGTGACACCAAGACTTTTTACAGATGTACCTGGTGTGAATAAGAAGCTATTAAGATTGAATGATGATGCAGACAGCTTGTTTCTAGCAGTTTTGGGACCAAGAAGAAGAACTTCTGTTTTGTCTGAGTTAAGTAGGAGGAAGTTACTTAACATCCAGTCTTTAATGTCTCTAACACAGTCCTCTACCTTACTAAGTTGAAGTGGATCATCTGGTCTAGCTGAAATATACAGTTGCGTGTCATCAGCATAGCAGTGGAAATTGATGTTATGTTTTCTGATTATGGTGCCGAATGGTAGCATACATAAGGTAAATAATATAGGTCCTAAGACAGATCCCTGTGGAACACCAAACTTTACTTTTGTGTGAGTAGATGATTGACCGTTTATATTTACAAATTGATAGCGGTGGCTTAAGTAGGATCTGAACCATGAAAGAGCTTTTCCTGTTACTCCTACAAGGTTTTCCAGCCTATCTAGTAGGATGGAGTGGTCTGTTGTGTCAAATGCTGCACTAAGATCAAGTAGGACCAGTAAGGATAAGTTTCCTCTGTCAGAGAATACTAAAAGATCATTAACAGTTTTCACTGGCGCTGTCTCAGTGCTATGATGAGGCCGAAATCCAGACTGGAATTTTTCATGTATGTTATTCCTGTGCAGATAGGAACTTAGCTGCTGTGCTACAGCTTTCTCTAGAATCTTGGATATAAATAGAAGATTTGAAATAGGTCTGTAGTTTGCTAGCTCATAAGGATCAAGGTTAGGTTTCTTAATTAAAGGTTTAATTACTGCTAGTTTAAGAGATTTTGGGACGTAGCCAAGGCTAAGAGATAAGTTTATTAGAGACAAAAGAGGCTTGGTTATTTCTGGCAGAACTTTCTTGAGTGAACTAGTTGGAATTTGATCTAGTATGCATGTAGATGATTTTGAGGATGAAATAATTTGAAATAGTTCTGTTTGTTGGAGTAGAGTAAAAGATTCCAGCCTCTCCGCAGTAGTTATACTTTGCTGTAGATCGGCATTAGCTGTACAGGGCAGTACACTTGTAGCTGTTAACTGTGCATTAACACACAGTTAAAAAGCAAATTCCTGTAAGAACTCTTTGTAATTAGTGAAAACGAGTGTTTTTTTGTTCTTTGATCACTTATATTAAGAAACAGAATTTCAAAAGAAGAGAATGTGCAGCCAGCGGTGCTCAAGTGGGACAGCTTTAGCTTTAGCTTTAATTGTAACCTGTAAATGTTGTTTATGCAGGTCTAAAGTAGCACAAATTCACTTTATTGTCAGGATGAATCTGTCAGATTTGCACCACTTTTAAATACAGTTCCAGATCACATGCATATTTAATAAGTGACCCTGCGATTGTGCAAGAAGTGACACATCAGAACCACCCAAAGTGGGCGGCATGTTAGCGGCTAATTACACTGAAATGTGTGCATGCTGTTTTTTTCAGCCCCCAGGTCTATTCACAGTTTACTAATAACAGCTATGCATCAGTTACAAGCATGGCCTTGAACGTCATGAGAAAGTTTGGGTCTAAGTAAAAAATCATATCTCAGCAACGAAGCTTAGCTAATGTGAAAGTGGTCGTGGCAGTCTAAGCTTCAGAAAGGAATATATCATGTGTTGCTCTGTATTTAACTAAGTGAGATAACGAAGCCAACAGCAGCTGTCTGTGCCAAAGACCTGTTCCTTTCAAGGCTACCTATTTCTACCCCAGTTTACTCCTTTTCATGTCTCCCTATTAACTAGACCTCACAAACACTGTTACCAATGCTAAGCCTTGCTCTTTATTCCATGCACTCTCATACCATCCTTCCTTTTTTCCTTCTTTCTCTTTCTCTCTCTTTCTGTTCATGGCGGCTCTTCACCAGAGTACAGGTAGAGTTCTATGTGAATGAGAACACGTTCAAGGAACGCCTAAAGCTGTTCTTCATCAAAAACCAAAGATCCAGTGAGTCCTTCTTGCAGGTGGACAGTGTGGTGGACACCAGAGTTTGGAAACAGTTAACAGGGAAGAAAAATAGAAAATAGAAATTAGAAAATTAGCATATTTGAAAACAAGGACAAAATCACTTTTCAATTATGGAGTCAAATCTGTGGTTAACTGGCTCCAGAGTGGCACAACCCTGGAGAACTGGCCCTAGGAGAATTCTGACAATGTCATTGGCATGCGAGACCAGGTGTCCAAATTGGCCTCACTCTCTGGGTAAGTAGAATAGCCCTCCCACTCCCCCAGTGGGATTCTTGTTAACATGGGCATCTGTGAGTTGAATTGGCAGTTAGCGTTCTCCTCCAAGCGTGATGAGTTGTCCAAAGACATAGCTTGAAGGCTAGCATGTGCTTCCTCCAAGTTATGTGAAGCCAGCAAAAAAGCCATCGAATATTTTCAAACTGCTGCTAGCACAGCATCCATCATTGGACACCTCAGCACGTTTGGCTTGGAGGAAAATGCTAAGTCCCCATTGGCTAGCATTGCATGGAGGGAGGTGAAGAGCCATTCTACCTCCCCAGAAAGAGTAAAGGTAATTACGATGGCCAGAGCTCAAACCTGCGTTTTCCCAACAGGCCACCACTTACTGAATGTTCACACTAGTAGGTGACAGAGTGACACCTGACCAGTGTTTTTCTGGAAGTGATTTGTCTCCACGATTTAGTGGCACAGAGCAAGTGGCAGTACCAGAGAGACAAACAACCACAGCAACAATCTTCTCAACTTCATGCAAATAAACTATGACATGATAAAGTGATGTTGGCTCAAAGATATTCCTAGGACACAACAGCAATATCTTCAGAGTCTACTCTCTGAGCTTTTTGTTCCCATCAGCATTTTGCATCTTATTCCCAATAATACAAAATATAGAGACATCTTATAATTACAGCTGTGGTTAATATTATAAACAGAGCCGTGATGCATGTATAATGCATATTTTTTTTCTTCTCACAAGCTGGAACCCAACAGGCCAGCAGGAGCTCAAACAAGAGACATTGGGCCAGCTTGTTCTTCCCCAGCGTGAACACACTGTTATATGGTTCTGCCACTCAGGAGCTTTAGTTGCTGTGTTATTTGATCTGGTTACCAGCTGTTTATGTAATGTGGAAAACTTTAGCAGGAACAGAAACACTGTTTGTGCTCAGATCAAACCAAAATGAAAAGTATTAAATGTCCTATTTAAAAACAAAACTGAAATAAAATAAAACATGTTCCTGTTTTCAGCTATGCTATTTGAAAAATGTTGGTTTCAGGTTTTCTTTTAATTTCATGTACTGTTTCTAAGCCCTGGCGGTCAGGGTAATGGATGGTGTGGTGTTCAGTGTTGTGGACAGTGTTGAGGTTAAGGTCAGTGTGGTGGGCAGTGTGTTGCCATGCTGCCTGAGCTGCTGTTTTTGGTGGTGGTTGTTTTTTTTTTTCTTTTCTGTGTTTTTTTTCTTCCTGTGACATGAGTCTTGTTTTTCCGCTGTGGTTCTTTGAGCTGCTTTGGTATTTTGGTCTGTATGAGCTACTGCAGGTAGCCAATGGGCTTGTTTGTGGCTGCTACATGTGCTGTCCTCTTTGCTGTTCTGTCCCATGTTGTCCGTCGTCCACATGTCTGTTGTTTTTTCTTGTCTGGTTTGGTTTTGATCTGAGCTGTGTTGCTGCAGGTTTGAGAGTGCGCCTCTTCAACTTCTTCCTGAAGGTGGTGAGCTGCCTGCTCTACATCGTCCGAGTGCTGCTGGACGACCCGCACGAACAGAGAGACTGGTGAGAGAAGACTCCAAACCCTGTTCCTGGAAATCTGATCTAGTGCAGAGTTCAGTTCTCACTGGAGCTGCATAATCCAGTCAAGATATGCGTGTATGGTTTGGTATAGTTTGCAGTTATGCTATGCCTTGGGAATTCCGCTCATTTTTCAAAGCATCAACATAATTTAGTAGTTGACATGTAAACAAAGACATTCAGATTGTTCTGATACGAAACTGTGCATTGTAAAGAAACCTGCCAGCTTGGATTTCTTTACAGTGGTGGCGATGGGAACCAGGGGTCACAATGTCTACAATGCAAGTATAGCCATTTTGTTTATTATGTGTCTTCTAAGGTTTTTTAAATCACATTGATGATGGTTATGTAACGGCAGGTGGACTGATGTGTGTGCACAAAGACAAGGGTTAAACAGAAAGCTAACACAAAGGCTACTAAAGCAGACATTGGCAAAACAAAGTCCAAAACAGTCAAAAGCCAGAGGGAAAAAAAAACAAAAGAGAGAACCAAAAGACAAGCAAGAGTAAAACAAGAAAAGGCAAAGACAATCACAGAAGACACACTACACAACGTGAAATTGGGCAATACTGCACAAACTGAACAGGTCCATATACAAATGGATAAATGAGACACAGGTGAATGACTTCACTACTCAGGTGAAGGTGCATGAGTAAAACAGTCTCTGATTGGTGGCTTGTGGACATGTGGTATCGACATAACAAAGACGTGCATCGTGGGAATTGTAGTCCTTGGCAGTAGAAGCTCAGAGGGACCTAAATTTTATTTCAAAACAGGTCTGCGTGGGACAGATTCTTTTATCTCGCTCCCACTCAAATTCGTCCTGCTCCCACCAAAAATCAGCTACATTTGTCCCATTTCCACCCACAGTGTAGACATTTCTGGCTGCAGCCCTGAACAAGAGTAAAAGACATCCAATATTTGACAGATTGTATTCAGGGGTAGATTATTATCTCCTAAAATAATCACAAATGAAAATGACTACCAAATGTCAGACTTGCTTAGCTGCTTTAGTTGGTCTAATTCAGGTGTATTGGCCTTTCCTTAAAGCACTTTCCACAGCTGTGGCCCACTGAGCATCTACAGGCTTCACTATTTCTGCAGCCCGATAATGCAATTCATGTGATTGAACCTTAACCTTTAACCTTATGTTAATTTTGCATGCTAATTGTTGCTGATTATTATTATTTAATATAGAATAATTATTCATTAGGGGGAAGTATATGTTGTCCCGCTCTTACACCCAATGAATTGGTTAACCGCCCCCTCCTGCGCACAACTTTGCAGTTTAGTCCCGCACCACAAGATATTGTAGTTGGACCCGCAGGTCCCACAGGAGTCACACGGGAACGCAGACCACTAGAGCAAAGTCTCAGGCATCGAGCAATCTATTCATAACCACTTTGTGTAATAGCATCCTGTGAGGTAGCTTCTAAAGGTATTAAGACGTCTAGGATGTATATGTTGTCCTGCTCTTACACCCAATGAATTAGTTAACCGCCCTCTTCCGTGCACAAGATTACAATTTAGTCCCACCCACAAGATATTGTAGTTGGACCCGCAGGTCCCGCAGAAGTCACATGGGAATACAGACCACTACAGCAAGGTCTTCAGGCATCAGGCAATCTATTCATATTCATATTCATATTGTAGCATCCTGTGAGGTAGCTTTTAAAGGCATTGAGGCATCTGGTTACTATCACCACCACTGTTAAGTTAGTTTCCCCTGGAACGGAGCACTTCATATTGAACCACTCTGAATTCATGTTTTGTTTGCATATCTTGATTCATCATCTGTCATTGATCAGGGAGCTCTTAGCACACAATCAGTGATCAGGTTCCAGACTTATTCCTATATTGGACTCACTATCGCACCATCAATATTGGAAAGGCCAATAACACTATAACGACTAACAGATGATCAATTTGTGCAGCCCCAGCTGTCTCACACACTGCTCAGATCCAGTTAATCAATATGTTCTCCAGTACCTGAACATAGAGGTCAGTTATGTTATTCTGAGGTCGGGGCTAAACTCTGTAGGGTTGGAATACGGCTGTCCGTGTCCAGTTCTGTAGAGCACTACATGATTGTCCCTGCTGTAAACCATCTAATTCAACCTATGAAGGTCTTTTGAGCTCAGCCAGGTTTGGTAGAACAGGCCTGTACACTGAGCAGTGCTGTGGGCCTCCAGAAGTTGGAGTTTGAAACACTTTGGTGGATCACATGAGACAACACCTGCTGGGAATGATTGTGTGTATGTATGTGCGACCGAGATTGAGAAAGGAAGCCGGCCACAGGTGAGGAGAGGGCAGAGCCTAGCGAAAATAGGAAGCCAGACTCCTGATGTGAGCGAGAAAGAGGAAGACAGAGTTAAGCCTGTAGTGGTTATGAAGGGGGGCCAGGCAGAGAGCGAATGCTCAGATGGAGCAGCGCAAGGTGAATTAAACAGCCTGTGTACGGAAATGTAAGTGATTAGTGAGAGAGTCAGCCGAGGCCCATCACCAGGTCCGCGCCCATCACCAGCCAAAACATTCTCTGTTACCAAGGCGACAAACGGACAAAATATGTAGTAGAAAAACAGATATAGGGCTGAGACAGGCGGCCGAGTCACTGCAGACGGTGAGAGTGAAAACATTACTGCCTTTTTAAAACATGTTCATTTATTGATTCACTGTATGAACAAATACAGCTTTTACTGTGTGCGTCAGTGTAACTGGACCAGTGCCACACCTTTAAATCTGCCCCTAGAGATGTAAATTAAGGCATTCAGAATGGTTTGATGTGAAATGGCTCATTGTGAAGAAATTTTGGGAAATTTAGAAACCTGTTTTAGGAACCAGGATATTTAGTGATCCTGATTCTGACAATGCTAAGCATTGTCCAACACCATTGTTATCCAATGTATATCCTTCTTCTTCTTCTTCTTCTTCTTCTTCTTCTAGTTCGAGAGGTTTTTGTCTGCTAACTAGACCTGCAGTTTTCGAGTTACTGACACCATTCCATTTCTGGAATGTTCGGTCTGATCAGGAATGGTGTGGTTGTGTACAGCGTTTTAATCTGACTTACTTTCGTGTGTTTACTGTCGTATTTTCTACCTTACTTCTGCTTGTTTCACATATTTTATCTCAGGGTAGACCCCCATGCATGAATTCAATGTTGAGTCCACCCACACTCGTCTGTTTAACGTTTTTTCTCCATCCCTCGTTTTTTCCCATACAGCCCCATTCATTTTTATTCTCTATTCCTCTGTTGCTTTATTTGTCCGACAGCCACCAAACTGCATTGGGCAGATCCCCAAACTCTAATCAACAGACATACTGACCTGCACTCCTCTATGTGTTGTTTTTTCGTCCCTCATTCCTCCCATAGACTCCAATTCATTTTTAACAGCACCTTAGCAGCCGTCTCGCAAAAGGTTTAAGCTGTGCGATCACTCTGCATTTTCTCCAAGAAATGCGCTTTTCTAGTTTACAACAGAATATAACTGCAAATATGAACATTTATGTTTATTATTATGTTTATTATGTTTTCTTTTTGGGCACTTTTTTCCCTTTTAACACCATTGCATGTACCCCTCCATCATGGGTATATTTTAGGCTAAAACCTTCCATCATAAGACTCCTGAAAAACAATGTCACAGGCATCAGGCAAAATATTCATAACTGTTTCATGTAATAACTTTCTGTGAGGGAGCTTTTAGAGTCATTAACTGTTCAGCCCGGTTCCTATCACCACCACTGAAAACAATTCTGACTGTTTCTCTAGAATGAACGGTTTCACATCAAACCACTGTGGATGACTTTGCTTATGTCTTACTGATTTAATTATGCAGAAAGGTAGAAACGTCATTGGAATTCCTCTTTAAAGCAGTGAAAGCATGAAACTGTGCTGGACTTCCAGACCAGAACTGGACACCGCTGGGCCTGGAGTTGAGAGAGTACCAAGGGAGCACAAGAGGCAGACAGGGTGAACTGGAAAAGACAGAGAGGTCTTTAGGTATCAGTATGGAGTGGCAGCCACTGGTACTTTCTTCATTCGTCTTTATGTCTATGTGTTTCCCCTGTAGCCCCGGCTGCCTCAGACAGAATGCCTCCGCGCAGAACAAAAGCCACTTTGACTGGTAAGTGTCTGCGACTCGAAATGAAACTGCTGGAGACGTTGGTCAGGGTCCAGAGGGGGCCGACGGACAGATCAGCAGTGTTCCTTTAATGAGGGAAAAACAGAACCTAATCGATCCGGACCATTCGTCTCCCAGAGCGCTCGCCGGACCTGCAGGCGCTGGCCCATTACGCAGCAATAATAATACATCCTCATTATATCAGCGTCAGGCCTGTCTCATACACACAGCCCCAGAGCGGCCTGCGAGAGTTAAAGCGATAGTTTGATGAAAAATCTAATTTGCAGTTTCCTCCCTTTCCTCAAATAGAGTTGGTCAGCCAGACTATGTTTATGTCTAAACAGCCAAACAGACATGGCTAGAGTGGCCTTCTTTAGTTTTACACTAGAGCTACGAGGCTAAAATAGCCATGAGGTATGATATCAAACAGCATACCTAAACCATCAGATACTTTCCTCAAAGCATACTGTCAAAGGAAACAGACATGCTTATGCGGTTTCTGACACCCTATACATCTGGTGATATTATAAAGAATATGTTTTAGTTATTCGTCTCCATTTTTATGTTTGATATTACTTTAGGAATGCCTTCAGGAAAGCACCTGAGCCACTTTGTACAGTGCTAATTACTGCAGCTAGCCAGGACTGTGCTTTTTGGGCAGGTAGCACTGGGATTGTAAAAGTGTAGCACAATTTTTAGTGTAGCACTGAGATAAAAAACTGCATATGCTTCTGGAAAGTGTTAGTCTTAATATCTTAAACAAATCGACATTTTGACTGTGAAAAAACACCATGTGTAAGGTTTGTATATCAAGCAGTTAAGATTTATTTCTTCCACCAATATTCAGATTTCCCACAAGGGGTGCTATTGGCACTCAAGGAGCACATTAGCATTTTCTGTGCGTCATCGGCTGCAAAGTTACCCGCATGTGCAGGAGCTCAAATGTGATTGGAGGCATTTCCAGATAGAAAGTAAAGTTCTTAATTATAACATTCGTCAGCATCACCTTTCTGTACTTACTTTGTCCTGTGGGTAAACTGTACAGTCGTATGCAGAAGTCAGACCCCTGGTCATACGATATGTTTTGTTGATTTTCAAAGTGAAAATAAGTCAAAGGTCCCACTTTCTGAGAAAACGGAATTAATCTCATTTTTTAAATGCAGAGACAGAATTCATTTGTAAACACGGTTAAAGTCCATCCAGTACAATTCCTATGTGGAAACTATGCTTTAAAAACAGCCTGTTTTGAATTGTTTGTATCTGTGATGTCACAGGAACCAACTTGGTTCCTGGGACATTGTGAGTATAACGTGATCTGTATTCAAGTGGTTTTGGTCGGACACACTGAAAATGTAGGATTTTCATTAAATAGACCTTTTATGTTGAATTACTGCACCAGGAGAATAAGCAGAATATACTTGTTAGTATAGTATATAGTTGGGTAATGTTTATGCAGTTAAAGGTATCAGGCAACATGTGTTTATGTTTGTACTGTATGTTGTGTTGGATGGTTTTAGCCTGCAGTATTATACTAGCCTGCAGTGTTAGGCTGCTGAATAACTGAAACACAGTCCGTTTACAATACAAGTATCAGCAGCTGTCATTGCTTTTTTATGTTGACACGCCCCCAACTTGGAAACTCAGGGCTCATTAAAACATCCACTAGTAAATTTGACATGGTTATGGCGTTCATGTGCACTCATCTTGTAAATACAAAATTTCCGACACAACTTGAAGGCAACATAAGCAGTGTTTCAGCTCTGAGTGCTTTTCTGAATGAGGTACAATACAGAGTAGCCAATCAGAACAGAGCTCATTTATCTATCAGTCTTAAAGGCACAGTGGTCTGTTTCATTCTAAGGGATAAAGGAAGTTTGGAAAATGGTCATGTTGAATGAATTGTGGCCATGTGTGGTACATAAAATCTTCCTCTACAGAGAACACACATGTTAATACAGAATAACTGCTTGTCTGCTAAGCTTGACATCCTGGGGGGAAATTAAATGCAACCTGTGCAAAAGTTATTATACCTTTTATTGTTTTCCAGTGTGTTCAGCTCTGCAGGTAAATAGGAATTGTGCACTAAAAACTGTGTTCGCTGCTGACGATGTGGTAACTTGCACCTAAAGAATTGACCAAGCTTGTCATTTGAGCTTTTGCATATGACTGTAATTCTTAAATCATTAAGTACAGCATTACAGTGCCAAACTATACAACTCCTGGGCATGTTGCACTTTTTCGTGCTACCTTGTTTTACCTGGATTCATTCTCTACAGTTCCATAAAGTTCCATAAAGACTATCGTAAACAACCTGTGGCACAGCTTGCACGATGCTGAGAAGATACCTTGGGCGGTGGGGAAATGTTGTTCTCCAGTATTGTGCTGCAGTTACACCATGCAGCTAGAACAGCTCACAAATAATTGGCTGTAAATAATTGACTACAGTTTCAATGAGCATGCTGACTTGACAAAACTTTTTAATGGAAGAAAGAAGGTCTATTGCACACGTGCAACTCTGATCTGCTGTGATCTGTTTTACCAAACTGTCGCTTTGAAATGTACAGACTGCAGTTTGAAGCATCCATTGAATTCTCCATGCTCTGCCCAGTCTCATGGCTACTGTAGCAATGATTTATTGACAGCTGAACACAGCACAAGAGAAGGGGGCTTCCAGTATGATAAGGAAAAGCTATATTTAGCTAAGGAGCCCTCCAATACTCGGTTTGAGAGGAGAAAGCAGCTGTGTGCCATCGCATAGTCATTAACCCTTCAAGCTGTTCCTCACGCTGAGCTTTCGTGTGTTATGCCGTTATGACCTCATTTATTTGGCCAAATCAATGCAGAGCCGATTGGCGTCTATTCTTAACAAGGTCACTGCTCGTTTTCGATCAGTCTAGCGTCTGGGGAACGTCCTTGCAGCCCTGAGAAATGGATTGCACATAAAAACTGAGTGTATTTATCATTTGAAGTCAGAACAAAGTGCTCAGGAATATATTTCTGTGCATATTTCCAGTGATTACATCAACATCAAGTTTGGGGACACATTGAGAGAAGAGAAAAAAAAAAAAGTATATATATATTTATATATGAAGTATATTAAGTGTACAATGAGCATAAGGTTTACAGTAGCTTAAAAACGTGGGCCAAAGCTGGGCCGTGAAGACTTTTGTTTTGGCCTCCCTTTGGGGGAGTTACCCTCACCCACTCACGCAATGACAGAACAAATAGTTTCTATAGTATATAATACTGTGTAAAAGTTCAACACCACACATTTATTGAATCTCCAGAAAAAAATCTAGTTCAATTCATATATATATATATATATATATGTATATATATATATATATATATATATATATATAGCATTTGAACCCTGTACTTTATAAAAATTCAAGTGTTCAAGTGTTCTCACAGAACCATGCTTAGATGTTCTTTGATTGGTGAAATAGTTCTTCAGATCATTTGTTTGTGGTTCTATATAGATAATAGCTCACATGTGCAGTGTACGTATGAGTGATCTTGCATGATGCTTGTCTGTAGAGCAGTACAGCCCAAAATGTTATATTAAGAGATGGTGAAGAAGAAGCCGATAGCCTGTGGTGTGAATTTGGCTAGCTTCAGTAAAATAAATGTTTTATTATTATTTTTTTTTTTACAAGCACACTCAATACCACAAAGGGGAGATTTGTTTCCTCAGTCACTCGTGAAGTGAAGGGAATCTTTCACCCAACTGGGGTTAGGTTAGTAAGATTAGCATGGATGGTCACATCAAAGCAGTTTTGATGCCAGTATGCTGGTTAACTAACATGACCAAACTAGGTGACCAGCTAAACCAGCACCAGACATGCACACCAGCTTAAACCAACATAGCCCAGCTTAAACCATCATTGAATAAAAGACAAATATTCCATACAGCTGAGAGAAAAAAAATACAGTAGGCCTGATATAAAATAATCTGAAAATGAAATGAAAATGTTGTTGCTGGCACTGTAGTTATTTACTAAGCTTATTTATGAATGATAACAAAAGTACAAAATTAAGGAAGAATGAGTAAATTGGACAGAGAGTGGTAAACGAGTGAGGGAAAATGGCATTTTGTATGATACTCCACTTAACCACCGGTGGGTGGCCTAGAAAACACTGAGCAAATGCATGGTAGCATTTTCGGGTCTATATGTGAGAAGCTAATGCTGTGCGAGTTTGAGCTAATGCTAGAGCTAAAGCTAGACAAGAGAGAGTTGCCATCTTGTGGATGATGTAAATTATTTCCTGCTCAGTGGAAGATGTGAAAACATGTTGGTTTGTCAAGTTAACATGGAGAGCTTAGTTAGCAAAGTTAGCCTAGCCACACTACTGCAGACTTTTCAGTCATGTTAATGGAATGTTTTGTAGCAGCAAAACATTGACAGAACAATTAACTACATTACAGTGTCTTACTAATGAATGACAATGGTCCAAATATAGTCTGCAGACAGGCCTTAATGTATCGCTGAGTGTCTATCTGACTAAGACACACACAGTGGGCTTGAACATGGGACGTAGCTGTAGTAAGTGAAGTGAACTTTTGTACGGTGCCAACATTTTCAGTTTTATGTTTGAGAATCAACTTTTGATGCCATTAGCCATTATTTTCATAACACCTGGCCTGGGAAAATTGTAGCTAATCATTCTTTACCTGTTGGCTACATTAGCCTTGTAGCTCCAGTGCAAAACTAAAGGAACAAACACCGAACACGTCTTGGCTGATTGACGTCTTGGTTTTATTGCCATGAAACATTGTGTGAGCTTTGTTATGCCCTATCGCGGTAACAGTAATGTGTTCAGAAACAGTGAACCATGTGTTGAGGTTAATGTCCTGATCTTAATCGGATCATCTCTGACACGTTTGTTTTTCTCTTTGCATGTCACTGTGTTTCCACACAATAACGGACCCCGTGCCACCAGGTCCCTCATTATCTGGGTGAACAGACCTCTGCCGCTTTGGGCACTACAGGTCAGAACAATTAACCTTTTCTACACACACACACACACACACACACACACAGCTGATCGCACAACACAGCTCAAAGACGCCGACAGACACAAACACGCATGCTAAATGAATGCCACAGAGCACAGAACCCCTCTCGGACAGCGAGGCAGACGCACACAGGCGCACACAAAAGAGGTGTGTGTCTGTGGTTGTTTTGTCCTCTCGCTGTTTGGCCACTTGGCCCAGACATCTTCACAGTAAGCGGCATTATGCCCAAGTCCACCCACTGCTTCCTCCCACTCTTTCTCTGTCTGCTTTCTCATCTGTTTATCTCTCTCTTTTTTTCTCTGCCTGTCTGTGTTTCTCTCCCACCAGGTGCTTGTGGCCTTCATCAGCTTTTCAGAAACCATGTTGCTGGTGTACCTCAGCTACAAGGTGAGTGACACACAGAAACACATTGCACCTATGCTGTACTTCAGCATCGCTTGTTCTCCAGAGCTTTCAAGTGCTTTCTGCACACCAGTCCAACCCTGGCACTTTAGCATATTCACTAATCAGTTCCACTTTATTAGCACAATTAGCGTTAATTAGGGTACAAGCACATTCACTTGTGCCACTTTGCAGGAGCCTTTCCTCGGATAATTCAGCGCTAATTTCTGAGAGACAGCGACAAGACTGGAGATGGCATGATGCCCCTTTTTCGAACGAGTGATACCAATATAGAGTAGGGGTTGGAGGTTTGCGTCAATGTGCTGGTGACGTCATGAATAAAACCACTGGCTTGCAGCATGCAAATGTAGAAATCTGTGATGAAGTTGACGAAGTCCACAGGTCAGTAGAGTGTGACGTGCTCTTTCCAACGAGCCCTGGATGACATTGCTAGCTGTAATCTTGCAAATTTGTTTTCCGGCTTATATCTCTGGTCTTCGATGCACTGTTGACTAGTGGAGAAATGTTGGAATGAAGCCAAGTCAGGTCAGTGGAGTGTGACGTGTCCTTTCCAATTAGTCTTTCCAAATCATTACTAGCCTTCAGGAAAATGACGATACGGACCCCGAAATCATGTTGTTAGTGTCATAATTACATGATCAGTCAACATCAAGTCCAAAAATCATGGCCAAGCAGTAAAGTCAACTAGTCCATAGTGGGTTAGTCTGTGCAGTGCCTAATATAGAGCTGACCGGGGACTACCCACTTTTCAGTGGCTCTTAAGTAAAAAAAAAAAAAAAGTAAAAATCTCACTCATTTTCTCCTCACACTGCTCCTTATCAATCAATTAGGCGACCTTTATTTTATCTTGAAGTACACTGATGAAGACCATGAATACACTTAAGAAGAAGGCACTGAAACGTCTTATAAATAAATGAATAAACTTATGATAATAAAAGTAAAATAGATAGCAAAGAAAATAAATAATTAGTAATTATTATAGCAATGCATGAGATTTGATCAACAAATCAAAACAATCAATTAAAACTATTAGGCACAAATAAATAAAACAACTAAGTAACATAAGAAAAATATATAAAGTAGAAAATAATGTGAAGATAATGGAAAATAAATAAATTATAGCAATGAAAAAAATAGGATGTGGCCAGAGATTGGTTGGTGTGGCGCGGTGCAGTGGATAACCCCACTACTTGTAAGTGAGCTACCACACCATGTGGGAGACGGGGTTTGATTCCTGGTCTGGGTGACTATGCTGTGCTACACCAATAGGAGTCCTTTGGCAAGACTCCTAACACTATAGTGGCTTACCTGTATTATGAATTACCTTGTAAGTCGCTCTGGATAAGACTCTGGACAGAAGAGGAGGAATGAGAGATATTTTCCATTATTTTCTAAACCCAAGCATCTTATTTTATTTCCTTTGCGACTTTTCTAATCCTAATTTCTGTTTCTAGGGGCCCGTGATGTATACTCATGAAATATTTCCCTCTCTTTTCAGGCAAGGTCTTCCTGTCGTTCCTGAAATCTGGGAAAGAAAAGATTTTACACTACCTTCTAATTTGCAGTGTTATACACATTAATTAGCATACTCATGTCATCTACATGGTTTTATATTGTGCAGTAGCATCAAACCCAAAACAAGCCTGTATACCCTGATACTGCCCCTGACAGAACGACAACCTGCCCATTAAACAAGCTCCTCTCCACTCCACAGCCTGGTTTTAATTTTCATCCCTTCAAACACTCCTCTCCTCATCCCTAATAAACATGTCAGACCTAATAGTGAAACTGTGGTGCAGTGTGCATCCCTTTCACAGAGAACGCTTCATGCTGTGTTGGGTGGTTAAAATTTTATGGCTAAAAATCTAAAAAGATTCCCTATGGTCGTTATGAGTGGGATTTTTTTACTTCCAGGACCAGACTGTTGAGCTCTGTAGTAACCTTGAGTTTCAGACAATGCAGATCCAATATTTCATGAGCTCCTTTCAACTGAGCCTCTTCCCTTAAGATAAGCATCCAAATGTAGACTACTCAAACACTCCTGCAAGGCCAGACAAAGGCAGTGTCTGAAACGTAATAAACACTGCCTGCTTATACAGTGTTCTGAGGCAGGAAGGCGGCCAGTCATGTCCAAATGTAATGTTTGTGTAACATGCCGCCTGCTGAGGTTCCTCTGTTTGACTGTTTTATGAAGGCAGTGTAGAAATATCTTTCACAGCCATGCACATCCCATAATACTCTGTGTCAGTGCTGATGCATTAATAAAAAATACAGCAGAAAACACCAGCACTCAACACTACTTTCTAAGACACCCACTTATGAGACTTATGAGAGTGCAGGTAGCAAGGCATCGATACAGCTGGCTTCAGGTTCGGAAATAGCCAAGATCTCGTAACGATAACATCTGGGGACAACCAGGATTTATTAAGCCAATCCAAAGCCTCGTCAATGCGAAACTCAACTGTGCCCAGTAGACAACAAGCCTCTAGCCCATGGATGCACAGCGCAGGTTAGACTTGAGCTAAACTTGAGCTAAACGTGCCGATGTGTTTCACATGATCGATTAAAATAATCATTAACACTTGGGAGGGGAAAAGCAGTCCTGCTATCTGTGTTTTAGTTTTATTTCTATTTTCTAGTGTAAAACTTTCTAACTGTGGTGTATAAAAGTGCTACAGGTGTACAGTATTGTGCAAACGTTTTAGGCAGATAAGCACATTATTGAAAACTTGGCAATAAATGTGTTTTTGCACCATGTATCATTAGAGTAGAAGCCGATAAATGTAAATACAGTACACAACACCAGTATCTTATTTTTTCCACAAAGCAGTTGATATCCTGTTTGGTCAAAATAAATATCTTTTTATATATATATGTTTTTGCACAGTACTACCCCTTAAGCTCTATACCTTAATTGTGTTCATTTAATTAACGGAAATGATCCAACATTCTATTTTGCCACTAAACAAATCAGAACACTACAGAGACTGTTTCAGCAGTTACAATTTTAGCTCATTTAGAGCAGAACTCGCAACTCTAGCCAGTACATGCCTAGCAAACACGGCTTTTGAGCAGATGTACATGCATAAAATCATAATTTTATTAAATAAATAATAAAAATGTTTACATAGTTACAGAAAGTATGTTTCAGTAGTGACAGATCTCAGTGTCACTAACTTACGGTCTAGCAGCTTGCAATGTGTCCATGAGAGACAGGGATACGTCTCAATGCCTGCTCTAAAATGGAGGGTTGTGGCTAAAATAAAGCCCCGCCTACTGCAACTCAGTGTTTTGGTAGCAACATGAAAACATTTTTGGGGGCATTTTTAATTTTTATTTTTTAAACCTATGACAAATCTAAATCTGCTCACATCGCTTTATAGGACATTAAAATACTCTTAAAATATATGGATGTATATTTTATTTATGAATATATATGGATATATATTTTAAGGTTTAAGGTCAATACTTAATTGTTTTTTAATTGTGTTTTTTTTTGTGGGACTGCAGTTAAAATGACTGAATTTAGTTGAATGGTCCATATACAGTTGTTTGCAGAAGTTTCAACACACCTGGACTAATTACATGTAACCTCAGCATCCTTCTGTGATTTTTTCCCAGTATGTTCAGTTCAGCAGATAAACAGTAATTGTGCAGAAGTGTGTTCTCTGTAGAGGATGTGCAACTTAGTTACAATTAGAAAACATACTTAATCATGTCATTTAACTGGGCTGGCCAAACTTTTGCATATGACTGCATATAAATATAAATAGAGATCACTTCTGTGCTTACTTCCAGCCCTTTCGAATCTGTTGGAGCAGGAAAAACAGTAAACACATATAGCCCTTGTGTGTCCATTCCAGCTCTACATTCCACCTCCCAACACTTGTGAACTAAGCTATCAAGAACCTGAGCCCCAACTTCCATTTTTTTTCTTAATGACTTGTCCCCCCACCCAAGGGCCCGTTTGCTTAAGTAACCCCTTTACATTAACCCCTATAAAATAAAATATTTGCAAACGTGCAGTTGGAACAAACTATTGCCCAAGTGGTTGGGATATTATGTAGCTAGCTTAATTAAACTTGACTTAGGTAACTAGCAGAAGAGTGAACTTCATCCTGCGATATGACAGTTTTGTAAAGGGGAATTCAGGATGTTCGGGCCTTTCTTGTCCAGAATAAGGAACGGTTCAAGAATGGGAAAGCTAGTGTAGTTGTTCTTGGGAGGTGGAATCCAGCAAAAAATGTGTACTGGGTGGGCAAACACTAGGTGGGCAAGACTGTCCCGTGAATCGCTGTATGCGTCAGTGCAACTTTAGCTCAGGTGCGATCGCTTAGCACGACTCTCCGCAGTGCTGATGCCAGGATCAAAGAGGCAGGAGGGAGGAGGAGGAGGAAGAGAAGATCAGGTATGAGGGAGAGACAGGGACGTGTGTACCAATCAGCTCTTTGTTTTCTGAGAGCTCTTGTGCTGTCTGGGTAAGTGGGGGAACAGAGCAGGAGGCATGCTCTTCCTTTTCAGAGCCTTTGAGTTTCACGCCTCCTTTGAAGTCAGCCGCTGAACCTCCCTGCGATTAATGGAGTCCGCTGCCACTTCCCCCAAAGCATCTCCATGTCTCTCTCCCTCTCTCTGCTCTCTCCAAGCTGCATTGATTTCAGCTGAAATGAGCAAGTCCTCCCTGCCCACGCCCAAGCTGGCACGGGGCAGATCCGACTATGGGTGTCACAGTCATGTGATGGTTGTCACGATATAAACATAGTGTCGCAATGTTCGATATCAGAACTACACTTCAGTAGAAAACAAGCAATACTGTAACTGTGGTCATGTCAGAGAGTAGTGGGGATGGTGACATTCGGGGTGAACCCACCATGTTGAACCGTGCTGTAGGCGAGGACACATTAAGTGAAGACCAGATTATATATATATATATAATGTTGATTTTATTATATAAAATGTTGATGTTATTATTATTATTATTATTGTTATTATTATTAATGTTCATTTATTAATAACATATTAGTTGAGCATTTTCAAAGTACTGTAATATGTAAACTCATTGTCGACATTAAGCCAGTTTATTTCCCCAATTTAGGCATCTCCAGTTTCATGCACTAATTAGGTTTTGACCTATCACACAGTGCTACCAAGCTATGAGTTTAAAGGGTAGCATATGCTTCAACTTAGACACACTCACATTTTGAGCTGCTGCTAATGCTAATAGTCCTCCAGCTCAACATGCTCGGAGGAGAACACATACTGCCTATTCTGTAAGGTCAGCTAACAGACACGTTGGCTAGTATCATTCTGAGTGATGTGGGGGAAAAGGTTGGGACATCCCTCAGTTATGCTCTCTTGCACTCCTGGCCAACGATGGATCAATGCTTGGATGGCAATGCCACCTGGGAACCCCAGTGAACTGAAGATGATGATGCAACAGGTCTTTGCTCCTCGTCCTAAACTCGAGAGAATACCTTCCCAGACTGCCGATAGGCCAGCGTCCCACACGAAGGGGCTCACTCGCACTGACTCTGGGCTTCTCCTTCTGTTTCCAGGGCAACGTGTGGGAGCAAGTCTTGCGTGTCCCGTTCATCCTGGAGATGATCAGTGCGGTCCCCTTCGTTATCACTGTGAGTGTCCACTCTGGCTTCTTATACAAGCAGCACAGACCACTTCTCCCTGCCCACTCTGAGACAGAGCATTAGAGCTGTAATAATGTTAATGTGGGTGTTATGAGTACTAGTTGTGCTTTAGAGATTAGCTGTGACTCTGTTTAGCATATATCAGGAAAAGACACATAATTATACATAATTGTAGACACCTGTCCTCTCATATGTAGTGTATGTGTAGTATATAGAATTGTACAAGAAATTCTTTCTTTGTACGTCCACTCACTGACCACTTACTTCCAGCAGTACAAGTTATTCATTACTCAGGAGCTATTTCTGAAGAGATTAGATAAAATAATCTGCCTGCGTAAAAAGAGGAAAGTCAAAGGAAAATATGTAAAAAAGAAACTTTAATCTTTGAGGGACATTCTTGATTCTAAAGGAGAGTTCATAGGTGTCTGTCCATCCTTCCTCTGTTAAAAGATACATGGGTCTGAAAGGACGTGTAGCTGTAGCCAGAAGCTCATACTGAGAAAAGAAGAACATTTGCAGATCAAACTAAAAGCTGCTGGTGTTCTCAGAACAGTGGACAGACCACCCCAGAGCCCAGACCCCGACATCACTGAATGTGTTTGGGATAGGTGTCCATGGGTGTCTTTCCATCCTTCCACTGTGAGAACACACATCAACACTATAGGTCTGAAAGGATGTGTAGCTGTAGACAGAAGCTCGTACTGAGAAAAGAAGAACATTTGCAGATCAAACTAAAAGCTGCTGGTGTTCTCAGAACAGTGGACGGACCACCCCAGCATCCAGACCAGCGTCCAGACCCCAGCATCACTCAATATGTTTGGGATTACTTGGATCATAAGATTCAGAAAATGCAACTAACTTCTAAGACTGAACTTTTGAACTGTGTGAAAACATCCCGCAGATTTCTGTGTGATCTTCTGATAATATTTTATTTTGCTTTATTACCCTGAAAATTGAATAACTTGTACTGTATGTCTGTTTTGACTGGGATTAAATAAATGATAGGTGGTCTCTGACCTTTGCACAAAATTGTAGGTCCACAGTTATGGACTATAACCCATCTGCTGTGCATGCATCCCTTTCTGGACAGGATATTATTTCCATTCAGTTTAAATGGAAGCACTGTGATGTTACTGGGGGTTTTACACTTCACTGCTAGGTTGAGAGTCATCCACCACCACCCAAAAACATCCAGCCAAGAGCTGCTCTATGATCAGAAACAGGCGCCGCGATGAAGGCCTAGAGTATGGCTAACACAAATGGTGTACGGACAGATGGCCTGCAGTCTTGGGCTGCAGTCTCTAACTGCTCACTAACATGGCAGCGCTGGAAAGTTGGGGTTTCTACTAAAGTGGCCAGTGAGAGACGATTAGTATGTGATGGTAGTTGCAGGTATTAGACTGTTTGTCTGTGTAATGCTTATTAAATGGGAATTCTTCTCCTCTTATATGACAGGTGATTTTGCCCTCTCTCCGAAACCTCTTCATCCCTGTCTTTCTGAACTGCTGGCTGGCCAAACACGCTCTGGAGAACATGATTGTAAGAACAGCAAATGTTGTTTTCCCTCCTGTGAGCATTGCTCACAGTTTTCTCTCCCCATCTACCTGTTTTTCCTCTGTTTTTGTTCCGAAAAACAAAAAATGCACCAGTGGGTCGATTCCAGCACGAAGTGCAAATTAGTAAAATTGACATACAGTCCAAACAGCGTGAGACTAATTGCAATTAAACACATTAGCATGAACTCCAGCTGAAATCATAACGGCTGATTCGCTTTTTTCTGAACTTTTCTGAAATGAGCATGATTGCAGGAAACCGTCTAAATTGTAATCTGCCGAGCTTCTTGCTTTGAAGAAGATGTGAAATAGAATGAGAGCGCTTACATTGATAATCCTGTTAATGAAATATCAGAGACTGGTGACGCGTTTAAAAATGGTGTTGCTGCATATCTGTCACTTTTCTAGCGCGTTCCTTTTCTCTGATTTCACCCTTTCTGTATGCCTCCCACCCTGACTGAGCTGAAGTGATTTCCTGAGGCT
>CM067475.1:37808611-37833611 GCA_034552555.1 Semaprochilodus insignis | reverse complement strand
CTTTTAGAGAAGGTAGCTGGTGCTAAAGTAAAGTGTTTTACCACTCTCATACAAAGTACTGATCCCAGTAAGTGGAGCAAAGTTGGCATTGTTAGCAAACAACTAGCATTTTTGTGCGTCATTGAGAGGAAACTCACACCAGCAGGAGCTCAGGACTGCATGTTTGGATGTTTTCACTTTTGAACCAGCAAGACAATTAAATTATTAAGGTTTTAATTAATTTAATCTATCACTGAATCATCTCTTAAATTTGTAGAGACATTAAATCTTTTTTTAATCTCTTTTCATTGTTGTCACAGAGTAGCTTTTATGTATCGATACAGCAGTGCTTGAAAGTTTGTGAATGCTGTAGGATTGTCTACACTTCTGGATACAAATGACCTAAACATAATCAGATGTTTACACAAATCCTAAGAGTAGTTAAAGAGAACCCACTGTAAAAAACAAGACAAATATATTAGACTTGGTCATTTATTTATTGGAGGAAAATGATATCCAGTGTTACATATCTGTAAGTGGCAAGAGTAAGTGAAGCTCTAGGATTAACAGTTGATATGAAGGTAAATTTAAAGTCAGGTCTTCTTAATCTATGGGATGAGAATCAGGTGTGAGTGAGCACCCAGGGATCTATCAGAGTCTTCACAACACATGTTTGTGGAAGTATATCATGGCACCAACAAAGTATTTTACCCAAGTATCAATTCCTTTACTTCTTTGAAACACGGTCAGGCTCCATGGACAGTAACATGGGGACATGAGTGCACATGTACTAGTTGACTGACAGACAGGATGTATACACAAAATAAGTGCAGAAAACAATAAATAGACAATAAATAATAAATACAAAATAAACAAAAGACACAGAGGTGTACAGGTACATGCATCGTCTGCAAGATATGCACAGCAATTGAGTGTTTAGTAAACAATGGTATGAATGCCAGGCCAAGTTATCAGTCCAAGTATACATGAAGAACATGGATGTAGTTGGAGTAGTTTCTGTATTCATGGTCTAGTAGGTGCTGTGGGTGTGACCAGTTTGAGGCTAGAAACTGTCCTTGAACCTTGAATGACCTGCCTGTTAAGCTTTATTTGACCTTTCACACAGGAAACAGCCTTTTTCCATGAAGTTCAAGTGTTTTCATAGTTTTTGGGGTTTTTCTTGTACTACAGTTCATACAGTCTTTGCCGTTATCAGTCATGTTAGTTAGTTGTTTCAGCTCCAATTCATTGATATTGTTGAAGTATTAAAGATAAACTTTTGCTTGAATGCTAACGCTATTATAATGCTGTTGATCCGAGTGTCATACCACCAGTCCTTTCTGAGAATTTGTCCTGTAAAACTTGGTTTAAGTTTTCCACAAAAGAAGTTACAGCGTGCTCAGAGAGTCCACATTGGCCATTAAAACTTGTCAGCATGTAGAATTAGAGTTTTCTATGTGTGGTTCTATGATGTACCCTGTGCATTCTTTACACAACAAATGCAAACAAAAACGCAAACAAATGCAACAGAACTGAGACATTAATAATGGAGAGGAGCCATGTTTTAGCAAGAAGCAGAAGAAGAAATTACTAAAGCTCATCCTGTTACATTATTAATGTTAGCCACTGGAATACTCTAAGCCATATCAGTTTCTGTTAGCATGTGCTTCAAAAGCTACTGAATATTGAGGAGCTCGCCTGGTCACAGCATTACATACATCAGCCAAATGTTCAACTGGTTAACTAGCTTAAAACGCAATTTGTTTTGTAATCATGGTTTTCATATGAAACAAATGCTGTCCGCTCAGCCTAGAAACCACTTTAAACAGAACCTGTATAGTGAACTAACACATTAAAATATGTGCTTGTGCTGCAGCCTGAAGAGCCATAACATTAATCAACATATCGTCGCTGGCCAAAGATAAACAAGTATCTCTAAACTTTACAGGAGAGGGGCAAAACCTAATTTAAGTCTAATGTAAGTCAATGGAACCAGACTTTTATCCAAGCAGTTTTGAGCATTTCTGTTGGTCCATTTTGAATGAAATTTTCACACAGTGTTGTCAGGAACAAAGAATGGACTTGACGCACGCAGAGCTAAAAGTCAAAGGAGGTTTATTTGGCAAATCGATGATCAAGCACAACAGCAATATCCAGGCAAGCATAACAAAATGGTAATGCAAGGTCGTAGAAAGAGAGACAAGCAGAAGTCGAAAAACCAGGTCAGACAGACCAGCGAATGAATCAAAAGGGCTAAAACCAAGAGAGTAGTTGAGATAAACAAAAGAAGAGTCGAGAACCAGAAAGGCAAAATAACCAGGCAAACAAATCAAGGGGATAAGCAAGAGAGAGAGAGAGAGAGAGTCGAAGACAAAGGAGGTCAGAAGAGATAAGAGATAAGCACAAAAGGCAAGGGAGAAACACTTAGAGATGCAAACAGGGGTTTGATTGGGTGTTTGTGAAGGTGAGTGAGCAACAGGTGTGTGTAATTTAGAATTCGGATGAACCAGATGTAGAGAATGAGGTGTGACTGGGCGACTGGGGACATGTGAGTGTGACGTCATCGGATAGTGCACACTGGGAAATGGAGTCTGGGAGATCGGCGGCGTCAGGGAGACCCGGAGGCATGACAAGTGTGTGAAAATGATGCAGCTGCTGTGTTCAAGTGATGCATAAAAGTAAAAGTCAACAAAAACGGAGATACATGTTTTCCATTGGACACTGACAATATGTATCTTATTTTCACTTATTATCACTTATTTTTAGCCATTATTTATTACTTACTTTCGCAAGCTTAAACAAAAAGTGTTGGGTTTTTCCATGGGGGATAATTGAGTATCAAACCATTAGTTTTTAACTGCGCACCTAATCTGTCATAAGTGTTTGACCTTCCACACAGGTTAAACTAAATACCGTCTGCATTAGTAACTATAAATTGACATATTTGACAAATATTTATGTGCTATGTGTTCTATAAAGCTTGTCCTACCTAGAGACAGTAGCTAAGCAAGGACGCGTTTTGAATGCATACATGGGGCTGTTGCATGTGCATGTTACGAAATGGCATGTTGCGAAATTGCTTTCTCTCCGTTGTACTTGTTGATCAGTCATCTGTTTTATTCACATAGCATCTGGTTATGATGACAAAAGTGTCAAAGCGAATTGCTGTTGCATCTTCAGGCTCCTGAGGTTCCACACAGCTGTCAGCTTTCACATTCACGCACACACACACACAAGCATGTAATACAAAGCCTTACACCCTTCCCCCCATGGAAAGAAACACACACACACACACTCGCACATGAATCATCCACTCTCACACATTCATAAACGGTATAGACTCCCAGGAGGGCTTCTAAAAGTGGAAGGAAATACAAACATTAAACATACAGTACTGTCAAGTCTGAGGTTACCCTTCATGTATGTCATTTCCAGTCCGAATTTACACACATTAAAATTTGTGTCGTGACGTGAGCTGTGAGGCTTTTAAAGAGTTTGTTAAAAAAAGATTGCTATCCAGGGACGTGAACACCAAAACAGGCAAGAGGTCAGGAGAACGGCAAACAAGAACAACGAAAGGTAATCCAAAATCGTAGTCAGAAAAACAGGCAGAAAAACCCGTGAACCGAAATAACAACAAGAGTAGAACAAGGCTCGGTTACGCACTGGCAAAGAGAAACGTTACTTCGCAAAGAGGAAGTCAGAAAGAGCAGTTTATAAATGAAGTAACACAGGTGAATATAATCAGAATTCGGGTGAGGATGATCTGGGATTGGCTGCCGGCTGCGAGCGGGAAGTCACATGATCCCCAGAGGGGTTCTGGGAATTGGCAAGAGACTAGATGGGCGTGTGACAATTTGTCAGGAGATATTTCTGACATTACTGATATTTCTGATGTTCCTGTTTGTCGAGACACACTGTATATGTACACTCATTATCGGAAAAAAATAGCTGCACCCAGAAGGAAGCAACCGAAAGGAATGAAACTTGGTGGGTAGGTTTGACATCATGAGGCATGTGAATGATACAAGCTTTCCATTCTGGCCCGTGCTGTTGTGTTGGTAGCATCCTTTGTAAGCGAAGTATGCCTCAGAGAAGAGTTCCAAAGCAATTTGAGCAATTGGAAGAGTTCGGGAAGGATCGCATCATAGGTCTCCTGGAAGCTGGATGGTGTTATCAATGTATTGCGTGCCATACCGGTCGGGCAAATTTCACCTTCGCTCACTGTTGGCGGCAGTGGATAGAAGAAGGCAAGCACCAGCAACGTGAAGAATCTGGGAGACCTACACGAACCACGGAGAGAGAACCGACAAATTGTCAGAGATGCACGTGACATGACATTCAGCAAGCAGCTATGCCCTCCATTAATCATCCTCTTAGTGCCAGCACCATTGGTAGATGGTCTCACAATGCAGGACTGCATGCACGCAGACTATGATGACTGCCCTTAACTCCATGTCACCGTCGCCAAAGACTGCAATGGTATTGTGCCAGACTGTCATGGAGTGACTCAGAATGGCAGCAGGTCATCAGCAGTGAAGAGTCCCATATTTGTCTTAGTGGGGATGAGCAACGAATCTGTGTGTGGAGGCACCGTGGTCAGTGCCAAGATGAATGATTTGTCACATGGGTCACATGTCCAGAAGACCTGGTGTCACTCCACCTCCACCCCTACTGCAGAATCTGAAGGAACTGTGTGAGGAAATTCAAGCTGCATGGGATGGATTATATGTGCAAGATCTGGTAGACCAACAAAACTGCAAATTCCTGAAGATGATGTCACATGCTTGCGCTGAGCTTAGTATCACCTACCGCAAGGGCTGCTCACTGCTTGCTGATCCCTGGTGTGTGTGTTCACTAGTGTGTGTTTGTGGTGTTTCACTTCATGGATGGGTTAAATGGGGTAGACAGATTCCTCAATTAGTACAATTAGCAAACAGTTCTAAACTCTAATTCTAATTCTGAAAGTGTTCATACAGCTGTACATTACTACTGTAGCCCTAACAGTCCAGAGATAGGGCAGGGCAAGCAGTGGCTGAAGTCACTGTCCCACGTCAATGTTGGCCACAGAATTCCTGGTTAAATTAGTCCAGATGTAGGACTTTCAGTATCTTTCACTTATCGATTAATCACCTTGTTCACCTCACACAAGCAGGAAACAATATTCTTTGTGAGTTTTTGGTTTTACATCCAGACCTTTATTCACTTTTTTAAAATTTGCAGAGAAGAGGAGGATGAAAACCCTGTAGTGACACACCTGCTTACTCTCCTGGGTTCACACACATGCGCGTACTGGCTGGCTTTCCTGAGGGACTGTGAGAGTGGAGGATGGAATGAGCTTTGATGTGCACAGTGAGGGTTTCCCTGTGCTGCCTCACAGGAAGTGGAAATGGCAGGGCAGGTCCAGTGTGGCTCTTCCCCACCTGCTTTCATCCACAAACACCAGCTGACATTTACAGGAGCACACACACACACACACACACACACACACACACACACACACACACACACACCCCATCACACACACGCACACACACAGTGAAAAATACTGACTGGTGTGTATGTGTGTGTGGGCCATAGCCACAGGACCTCTGCTATAAGGGTGTAGCCATTTGGAACCCAGACCAGATCTACACCTTTTTGAACATAATAACTTGAATTGTTCTTGCTATGGACATATTATAAAGGGCCATGGCGTCATTTCAGATTCCTGGTGGCCATATGGAAAGTATTCCTCCAGAATATCTTGTCTTCAGGCTGAATGGCTGGTTCATGATTCCTTTGATTGTATCCATCCATCTTGTTGCAAGTTGTCCTCTTACTCTCTTACCTCTTTCAAGCCTTACTGTCTTTCTCAGATAAATTAGTTCCTCTCGGAATATGTACAAAGCAAGACAAGATAGCTTCAGTTTGGGTTTCTGGGCTTCGTGAATCCACCTGTTTGTTTTCTTTGTCTGCCGAGTTCAAAGACTTAAGGTTAAAGGCATCCGACTATTGTTGTACATAATCATATGAATTAATACATGCTTGTTATGTTTCAGTGATTGCTTAGGTAAGTCCTCAACAGTTTACCACTGCTTCCCGCCACTCAACAACGTAACAACAGCCTAACTACACCTGTGTGCATGATTCAGTCTAACTGGGCTGGTTTGTTGTGGGAAGTGAGTCTCTCCCGGTGTGCAGGAGAAGTACCAGCATGTTGCTGCGGCCTCAGAAGAGTATGCCATTAGCAGTAGCCACATTGCTTTAGTCAGCTATAAATTGTTAGATAAGCTCAGGTTGCAGTATAGTAGTTACTGAACGGCTGCTACTGAAAGGGAAGGGAGCTCAGCTAACCCAGCTTGGGCCTAAGTGAATGAGGAGAGAGATGCGTTGTCTTTGTTACTCCCTGCTACATTTAGGCTCATTCTAATACAGCTTAATAAAAGGCCTAGACAATGGAATATCGTTTGTTCCGTGTAGAGGATGTGACTTATTTTCACTTTTAAAAAAATCAACAGAAATGTCAAATTGACCAGGGGCACTGAAACCTTGGCATTCATCTGTATATAGGACCATGACAACCCAAAGAACCATTTGAACATGTGAATGTTTCTTCTCTTTGGTTCTTCTTCTATGAATGTGAAGAACTTTTCTGGAAAGATTTAAGGAATCTTCTTTTTTTTCCTTTGGCACTTTATTTTTAAATAAAAAAGTAATAAAGATAGTAATAATAAATAAACTGATTTGTTGTGTCCACAATGAAAATAATGTAAATCACTGTTTAACTCAACAGTCTGTTCACAGTTTAGCATTGTAATGTGTTTTGTTGATTTTCCTTCTACTCAATTGAAATCCTACCTACTAGCTAGGTTTCCCCCTATCACATGGTATTACCAGTGCTAGGAAGGGTGAAGGCCAGCACATGCTAACATATGCTTACTCCGAGCCACGTGAATCAATTGCAATTGCCTCTTTTTGAGCTGCCGCTAACACAATGGACAGCTCAGCAATTTCACAACAATGTTTATTTGCTAATTAAGAAATTGATAAACACATAAAATATGACAGACCTTTTGCACAAGCCACAGTTTGTGTTAGATTCCCCCCGCCCCCAATGTGTTAATTCCACAAATAAACAGTAAAGTGTGTTCTCTGTAGAGGATCTATTAACTTATTAATACTTGTAATCTGGGTGCTCAAAGTTTTGCATATAACTGGATGTCCTAATATTCAGACAAATGAAAATCCAATATCAAAAAAATGTTTTTACAGTTTATGGTAAAGGAACAGTGTCGTTTTCTAATGACTTAATGAAGTTTCAAATGCTATACTGCATTAGGCTAGTTAGAGGTTATTATCCTCACTTATTATCTTCAGCAATGTTTTTGGGACCTAATATCTGCTAGTCACATCATAATTGTGCCTGTGTCTGTTGTGCTTTTTCATCCCATGAGGCACCGCTATATAAAAATCAGGAACACCTCTATAAACGAACTAAAAAGAACTACGTGACTGTGCTGGCCGAGGACTGTGCTGGCCGAGGGCCACTGGTGATTATGTCTGTAGTCGCTGTGCAGAACACGAGAGTCTGTCCTCAAACACTGTGCGTCTGTGAGTGTGTGGAAAAAACACAGATCACCTGCTGAGCTCTTAGGATTGTGTTGTTTTCAGGGTGTCTCTTGCAGTCTCAACCAACCCACCACTTCTGCCTGCTCCCCTTACTGCACATATTAAGTCGATCCAGATTTTCTTTGACTTTCCCGTCAGAGTACTGTGGGAGCCATTCTTAAATCATCAGCTTGCATTTCATTGTTTTTCATGGTGGATTATGAAGTGTGTTGTGTTAGAACTGTGTGTTTCCTGTTATGAAGTCCCAAGGATCCTCCCCCATGCTTAACAGTTTGCAGTTTCCTAGCATCAAATACTGCTCCCACTTCAACCCAGGCTTACCTTTGGTAGTTCCATTTTTATCTCATTGGTCCAAAGCAGTTATTTTCAAAATGCCCCTAACTTATCTAGACTGCTGTGATCAGGTCACGGGTAAAGTTTCCTTCTGATGTCACTTCCTTGCAGATTATGTTTGTACAAGCAATGCTGAACAGTGCACCACCACTGCTGTGTCTGCTGAATCCTCTCGCAGGTCGTTTGGTGTCATATGGGGGTTTTGCTTTGCCATTCTATGCAGCTTGTGAGCATTTCTAGCTGAGAGTTTTCTTGGTCTTCCAGATCTTACCTTAACCTTTACAGTTCCTCTTAAATGCCTTTTGGAAGTTGGAAGCACTGTTATATTAATTTCATTTTGACAATTCCTTATCAGCTGATAATTCCTAATGCTCGTTTTTAATTATTCTGGGCATAATGAATAAATTAAGGCCTCATTATTGAGACCTTCTGGGACTTTTCAACTGGAAGGGCACATGCCACAATTACTATTACTAATACTGTTTACTTTTTTTTTTTTAAGATGATCAAACGTATAACAGTGTTTGATTTTCAGAAAATATGTGTTTTTTAAATAGTTTGCTAAGGAGGGTGCATTTAATTCTTTTCACTTAAAAAAATATTTTGTACTTTCGTCTTTTTAATCATTTGCTTTTCAACAGGTGACATTTCTAGCACTTTGTTATTATTTCTTTTACTCTGTGGCCTGTTTCACACGGTACTGTGTCAGTGGAAAGCTTTCAGAAATATTACTTTCTCAGATAAATCTGGGGAAAGACATGATCAGGTCACCAATCACATGTTTAAAGACATGTGCAGATTTAGAAAGATTTGGAAAGTAAATTGAGTCCTCCTGTTTAAGGCCCATATATCATGACTTCATGAGACGCACAGTTAAGTTCCAGCATTCTCTTCCATTTAGTGGCATTCCTGCCTCTCCCACTCTCACACTAGCACATAATGGAATACAGACCCGTCTGCAGTCTATAGAATCCTCAGAGCACACGTTAAACCGACACAAGTCAACAGTGCTCATGCACACGCCTCCGCTGTATTTCCCTAAACGTTCTATTCCAAGTGTCCTCCTCTTAGACCACTCACCAGACAGCACCCACTGGTCCCATCAAGAGCATGTCAAATCTTCTAACAGAATCCCTTAATGCACTTCATGCCTCTCCCACTCACGCCCACACTGCTCAAGCAATGCCCAGCCGTGCTATTGAAGAACTTTTTTTATTATAGATTTTTTTTATAGACTGTTATATGAATCTATAAAACCCCAACCCCATGCTGAATGCACAGTGTCACCCAAGTGAACAGCGGGCAACGAAGGGGGCTCACCGTTCTCGTCTGTCTTTTTTTTTTTTTTTATGACCTATGGATTTTCTGGATAGACCTGTTTACAGGCTAAATGCACTGTAACACATCACAGATTACTGCTGTCATATCTGAACCTTTCTTTTTTGGCAGTTTATATTCGACTATGCCACACGCCCCGCACATTATGTTTAAATTCTTGTTACATATATAGATTAAAATCAAAAACTAGCTAAGCTGTAAGCTGTTAAGCCGAACGCAGTAACCTACTAAACACATAGAATATTTTCTTTGTTCCAAAATCACTATATATTGACAGTCAAAGTGCATTTTCCGTTTGTTCTGCAGTGGACACTGTGTGTGATTTCCGTAACTGTCAGCAAAGGCTGTTTGTTCTCTCGTTGGTTTTAAAGGAAGGAAGATAAAATACGGCAGCAGCTGCCCAACTATTGATGTATGAAGATAAAGCGGTGTTTTTTGCGGGCAGCTGAGTCCACTGGAAGTTATTAGAAAGTTGACAGTGATGAGCGAGGAAGCTATCAACAGTAATGACCAGGCTGAAATATGTTAGCAGTCAGAGGAGTCAATCAGCGGGAAATATCTGGGGAATTATTTACTGCTATTGTTTCTGTACAAGAGATTACTTCACCTTTCAGAAGTCGCAGCTGTGAACTGTGTATGAATTATTTCTCTTTTATAGCTGATTGAACAAAGCAGATACATTATAAGTGGGGAGGATATGTTTTTGAGGGAGTGATACACTTGTATAAGGACGATCAAAGAAGTGTAAGTGAAAACACGAGTTTCCAGAAAGTGGAGTTCAAACAATAATAAAAAATAAAGGACGAAATGCTGATGGACCACCAACACTGTTTCCAGATAAACAGCACTTAAGGAAATCCAGCTCCACTCTTGCTTCAGATCTTGAAAGGTCTGCAGGTGTTTCTGTCCATCCTTCTACAGTGAGAAGACAGTTCAACACTATGGGTCTCAAAGGATGTGTAACTCTCAAGAAGATCCTCAATGAAAAACGAAATAGACAAAAGGGAGAGACTTTGCACTATATTACTGAAACTGGAAATCAAGTTTATGAACTGATGAGTATAAACTGTGAACCAGGATTACTTGAATGATATTTACATAATTATATTTAGTTGTTAAGCTTTTTGAGTAATCTTCTGATAAATATTTATTTTCTAAAAAATGAATAACAATGACTGTTATAAATACATGGAAGGCTGGTCTCTGACTTTTGTTCAGTGCTGTATCTGTCATTTTTTGACATCAGAGTAATGAAAATGTGTATAGAAATCAATATTCAACTACGTAATTAACTTCATAATTATGCAATTATGTTACATTAGTACAGCGAAATGACATCTGTAAACATGTAATGATTAAGCTTATATTGTCAAATCTTATTCATATTCAGATGAGCCTCTGGGAGCGCTCAAATGTCAGCTCTCGACACCCAACAGTAAATATATTCAAAGACTCAAGGGAGCTCAAAGTACTGAAGCCTGTTATTACTGTCAGTGTCTCAGACTTTGGCGTGCCATTTCCTGTCCTTTAGCTTCTTTGGTGTGGCTATATTGTGAAGGATTTGCATGAGCTCGGTTTGATGTCCGGTTTAATTGTCTCCTCAGTTTGAGCAGCTGGCCTTCCTGTGGATGGAGAGACAGAAGTCCGGAGGAAACTACAGCCGCTACAGAGCCCAAACTGAAAAACACGTGGTACTATGTGTGAGTTGCCTGAAGATAGACCTCCTCATGGACTTCCTCAACGAGTTCTTCGCCCACCCCAGACTCCAGGTGTGTAGGGAGGTTGTGTTTGACTGTCCAGATAAGTGTGTGTACATGTATGTAGATTTATGTCTGTATATATTGTCCTAAGCATAGATTTCAGGTTTTTCAGGCACCTTTATTGCTAACAGATGTACAAAATCCAGCACATCACTATGTAACCTCCATAGACAGACACTGTCTGTAGAATGGCTCGTACTGAGGAGCTCTCTCCCTGTAAATGTGGCGCTGTCATGCAACTTTTACCACAAGTCAGTTTGTGAAATGTTATCAGTTTGTGAAATGCGTTGGCTGGAGTGTTGTAACACACGCTGCCACTAGACTCAGGCAGTCTGATGGATGAATCTGGGTTAGGTGGATGATAGGAGAACATTACCCACCGTAATGCTTATTGCCGTCAGTATGGTTTGTTGGAGATGGGATGTCGGGGCTGTTTTTCAGGGTTTGGGTCTCTTCGTTTCTGTGAGGGCTAATGTTAGTGCTACAGCTTACAAAGGCATTTTAGACAATTACATGCTTCCAACTTTGTGGCAGCAGTTGCAGAAGACCCTTTCCAGTTCCAGCATGACTGTGCCCATGTACATGCAGATGTATGTACAGTATATACTGTTCAAAAACACCAGTGTTTTCCATAATTGAATACTTTATTATTAATTTCATTGCACACACATGTATAAATGAATATGCCAGTCCTGTTTGGCTTCAGGTTGATTCGGAGGTTTAATGACATGGGAGGTGTTCACATTCAATCTTGTTCTTCATATGTGCCACCAACATGTTACTGTTCAGACTACCACACAAAAACACATTGAATGTGACAGTTTTGATGCTGATTTGGGCTTCTTTTATATGTAGTACTGAAATTTGTGAAACACATACCCGATACGCAGGTACAACCTATTTCAGGTAGGAATTCATACAGCCATTTGTTTTACCTTACTGCTAAATCCATTGTACAGAAACTTACAGACTTAGATTACTCTACAGAGTGATGGGAACCAAAAGTGGCAAAGTCTTGTGAGTTATAGTGTGTCTTCTGAGTTATAGTGTTGATGATGATGAAATAGTGATAAATCTGCATAAGGTCTGGGTACTGATTTCCCTTGTATAACACCCTGTACCTCCCCACCAAGAATATATTTGTAAAATACATTTTAGGCCGAAATGTTTTTTCTCAAAGCCTTCATAAAACAACAAATACATTTAGTACTGCAGAAAGGTTTTGTCAGATTGTAACCTATTCACAGAGTTAACATGCACTTGAGTAATCAGATAATGGGGAAACCCGAGTCTACATGAGGCCATAATCGGATTTCTGCTTTGCAACCGGCCAATAAACTCAGATTGTGTAACACCTGAAGTTCATGCATGCATCAGGTTGCTTTGGCAGACAATATAAGCATATATCATCTAGAAAATGAAAAATATATAAAAAATGTTTCAATGTTGCACCAAAAATGTTTTGTTGCCATGTTGCATTGGGTGTGTTGAACACTGCTCGCTTATTTCTGGTACTGCACGCATGTTCTCGCACATGCACTGACGTAGAATTCTGAATGAAATCAGAGTGGGAGAATTCTGATTACGGACCACTTGTATAATCAGATAACTGCTGAAATCATAATCTAAGCAAATTATTAAGTGCATGTAAAGGCACTCAGTGTCTCCGGCATCAGAAAGTGTATTCAAAACTATTTTATGTGTAACAACTTCATGTAATGGAGGTTTTAAACTCTGCTGGTGTCTGCTTCCTGTCACTACCACTGGGAACAAGAACCAGAGGTGACAATATCTACAACACAAATCTACATTGTATTTAATTAGGGTTAACAGGTTAAACATTTAACCTTCATATTATGTTGTTATTCTATTATATATAATATTTTGAATAGTAATTTGCAGTCCTATGCTAAAGTCTGAACAACCCCCAATCAGTTTACGTGTTTTGTTTATTGTTTAAGGTAGAATAAGTTAACACCTCCTCCACAGAAAACATGCTTAAATATGCCATTTTTCCTGGCAAGTGCCAAATTAAATTCAGCTAATAACCAGTAATTGTGTATTAAATTGTGCGAAACTTTGTGAAGGATTTTGTAAAGAACGTGCAAAATATTTTCACTTAGAAATTTAACAAAATGTGTAATTTGATCAGCAGCGTACAAACTTTTGCATGTAATGTACATGTTGTAGATACCAAGTGTGTGTGTGTGCGTGTGCGTGTGTGTGTGTGTGTTTGTGCGTATGTGTTTGTGTGTGTTTGTGCATGTGTGTGTGTGTTTGTGTTGTGTTTATGCATGTGTGAGTGTATGTATGTGTGTTTGTGTGTGTGTGTGTGTGTTAGTGTGTGTGTTTGTGTTTGTGTGTGTGTGTATATTTGTGCGCGTGTGTGTGTGTTTGTGTTTGTGCGTATGTGTTTGTGCATGTGTTTGTGTTTGTGCATGTGTGTGTGTGTGTGTGTGCTTGTATGTGTGTTAGTGTGTGTGAGTGTGTGTGTGTGTTTGTGTGTGAGTGTAGAAGTGTGCTGTTTGGGATCATGGCTAATCGTCAGCAGGAGCTAAAGGCAGCTGCAGTTCAGGCAGTGAGATTACAGCAGTTTTACTGTAAATCACCAGATCTATTTTTGAGCAAAGGCACCAAAGCCACATGCGCCCGTCTGCGTGCCGGCTGTATGTACACACGGTCACGTAAACGTTAGTGACATGTCTGTGTTTTTATTCTGATTGCCGCTATACCTCCTGGGGATATCATACGACACGTAATGCGACATGCACTCTGAAGTGTAAATGGAAAGACGATTTGTGCGGATGGTGTTGGAGCTGTTGCAGATGCAGGAGTGGATGGAACGAATTGTTGTCATAGCAATATAGCCTCGAAGTTTCGTTCTTCTCTAGCGCAGGACGGTTACTGCGGATGTTTAGGCGGAGATTAGGTCGGGGTGTGCTCAGGTAAGGTAAGGAGTTATATTTGCATATCTGGGCGGAATATACAGTGAGAAGCTAAACATTTTGGAACAAAGAGGTGAAATAAGTTTGTATGTTTGTTGTACATCCATGAGATTTGTATCCCAGATCAAAAGCTTGAGACTAAAGCCCAGAAGGTCAGCTTTTATTTCTGTGCAGCTTTTTTTAATATAACATAAACCATCCTGGAAAAAATGTCGTTTATTGGATTTGCTGCTCCAAATTGTGTTAAGGCTAATACATTGAAATGACGATTTAAATAATATTAAGTGTATTAAGTTAATATTTGGTCCTGTTGTTTCTTTTTCTTGCTTCCGCAACGACGGGTAGAATCAGGAGGCTGAAGGCTGGAGATGTTGGAGTAGTTTATTTCAATTTCATCGCGGTTCACTCACAGCTCTTGTCCTGTCCAGTCCAGTCCAGCCCAAAGAAAGAAACTTGTCACAGGGCTTTTATACACCATTTCACCACCCCCTTAATGTACAAAGAGAATGTGTCCTCGTCTAGTTTTACCAGATGGTCAGCTCTCCTCCAAATGATGTTTGAGCTATAACCTGTAGAACCCTGATGGCAACATTCTCCCAGGGACTCCGCCCTGTCATAAATGCATAAAATTCAAGTTTTGTTCTGCTAATGCAGCTGTTCCCCGCATGGTAAACTTATACACACTTTATACATACACACTTATACAAAAACACTGATATCCAACAGTCCCAAGCCCTTCACATGCAGTGACTTCCCCAGTTCTGTTAACCATTGACCAGTCTCTTAATAACTTCATTTTGAAATACTCTGCCAAGCCTTTATGGCAGCCTTCATGGTGTACCGGTCTCCATACTTCTGGCTTCTGACCAGGGCACTGACCTGGCCGTTCTATAATTGTCCATCTGTTCTTTCTGTTGAATTCCTTGGTTAAGCACGCAGTATGTTTGAGGTCATTGTCTTGCTGCATTATGAACTTTCACCTTTTGACTTTGTGGGCATCAGTTTGGACATGAGAAGACGAGATGTTTATATACACTTAATAATTAATTCTGCTCCCACCATCACCAGTTTCATCATACTGCCATACAGTGATCAGTGAGACAGTTCCAAAAGCAGCCTCCATGCTCCATTACTACCACCATGCTTCACAGATGAATTAGCATGAAAAGAATTACTTTCAGTCGGGTGTGTTCAAACTTTTCAGTGGTACTTGTAGATATTCTACAGCAGTTTATTTGTAAGATCCAGACCTACTAACCAGAAATGTGATCAGCTAGGAACAGTGTTGTGGTCAGTGTTCAGCTCCTGGTTATCAGGAAGAGCAGGACTGGACCTCCTGAACTGCACTGGATGTTAAGTTTAAGTTGCTGCACTCTAACTCCAATTATGTGTGTCGGCTTAGGACTACTACGTGGTGATCCTGTGTCCAGCAGAGATAGATGTCCAGGTGCGGAGGGTCCTGCACATCCCACTGTGGGCTCAGAGGGTCATCTACCTGCAGGGCTCCGCCCTCAAAGACCAGGACCTAATGAGGGCCAAGTAAGACCACCACATTCACTCTTTTAAGCACCTTGGATGGCCAGGAGATGCTGCCAGGTTTCTGATCTTCTCTCCAATAACCTAAGAATAGCTTTGCCAGTTTGCATTGTGTTCCATGGCGATAAAGAGTAATAGACTTTAGGATATAATAGTACTAATGCTTCTGTTAGCCTTACCAGCTACTCTCCGTTATAAATAAACCAGCTGCTAGTTACTACAATGCATTATACATCATCCTCTTGTGCACAACGCTGAGCATTGGGTCTACAATTTACTTTTGATACCTGTTCCTACCTCAGTAGTACAATAATCACAAATTAGCTCTAAACAACATTATTTACAGCAAATTGGTGATTTTATAGAACACGTTTCATTTCCACCTTTTTATTTATGTAGAATTCATCATGATTTTGTGCCCAGGCTTTAGCAAAACATTGAATGTGTGATGTTTTAATTTGATAATTTGATATTGTCACCAAAATACCAATTAGCTCTAGATAAAGGCTAACTGACCCTCTAAGTGAATCCAGTTTTTATAGTTGCCACAAAGCGGGTTTTTACTACAGCCTCTAATCAATAACTAACCTCTTGGATTGCATCTCATCTCTTAGCAAAGCACTAGTCGGATGTCTTCATATCAATGCATCAAAAGATTATGACGTACATCAGACAAGTAAAAGTCCTCTGTAAAGTGCTTAATTCACTTTAGAGGTCTAAACAGGGATGAAACAGAAGCCAGAGCCCAACCCATACCCACAACTTGGAGAGCCATCCTAAGCCTGCCTGAGCGGTACGGCTAAATGTGAAGTGGGAACTCCAGGACAGAAAATGCCATCCTGAAATAAAGTGGCATTTTAAGCATCTGTTATATGCAAGCAGTATTTATTATCAGTGTACAGCTCTGGAAAAATTTAAGAGACCACCTCAAAATGATCAGTTTCTCTAGTTGTACAGTTTCTGGGTTTGCGTTTGACCAAAATGAGCAGTTCTGTTTTATTGTATACCCTACTGGAAACACGTCTCCCAAATTCCAGATCAAATATTGTATTTAGATCTGTTTATTTAGAAAATCACTAATGACCCTCCAGAAGCCTGTTTTTTGAACCATGCTCGCTGTGCATTTCACCCCAGCCACGGCTCGCCAGTCTTTCTGTAGGTCACTTGAGGTCATCTTACATGGTTAAGTGACATTGGAATGAGGTGGCGCTCATCACGGTCAGTAGAGAGTGGTTTTGGCCCTCTGCCAGTCCGTAGCTGTGTCGTCCTGTGTGTTTGCTGCTTGACCTTGTTCTTATGAACCAGTCACTCACTGTATCTGCCAGTAAAGCTAGAACCGAACCTTCTGTTCCTCACTAAGAACCTGCTGTACATGTGGAGATGCTGATTTAAGAAGAAACTGGAGTGGTCTCTTATTTATTTCCAGAGCTGTATTTTTGTGGAGTTGTGTGTGACAAAAAGCAGCATCCACCCTTCTCTGATCAACTGTGGCCCCACTGTGTTACAGTTACTCTTGCTACTGTAGAAGTGCTTAGAACACTTTGAGTAAGAAGAATAATCTGTTGTGAACTTTAACCAACCCAGTACATCCATCTCATCACCCACTGTGACTGATGTACTGTTGAAATGCATTCCTGTTGTTATTCAGGGTCTGAAGCTAAAGCCTATAACATTACTAGAGAGAGAACATGCCTAAGAATGCACAGAACCTACAGAGACCTTAAAAATGCTGCTGCCTAAAAAAAAAGACCCAGGATTGACCAGGTAGAAGCCCCCCAATTCACCCTAGTTACTGCTGCATAAAATTAATATGAGCAGCCAGTTAAGAGCCAGCTACTGGCTTAAACAGAACATTACAAAAGCAATATAATGGCTCCCTAACTTGTTGCCGAATGTAACCAGAAATGGATCTGCTGTTGCTTTAGTCTGTGTTACTCTTGTTGGCACGTTTCCTGGGTTGCTTCAGAACAGGGCTGCTGAAATTTACAACCCAACAAAGTTTACTTCAAACGCCAATCTGATGCAACTATTGACCATGATGAGCTGAATCAGGTTATACAATCATGTTACAAGCTAATGAACAGGTGTTCATTGACAGCTAATGTAGGAGTGCAGTGCTCTGCTTCTTCATATTCTCTGTGAAAAGTCGTCGTACATCTCTGCCAAATGTAAATTTGGTGGTGTTTCAAAGACATCTATGTATTGTGTTGCAGAGATAACATGCTAACCAGCTAGCTCTGGCCCATCCAGTCTCGTCCTAATACCACTTTGTACCTTAAGAGGCGATATTAAGTCACTGTAGTGTACGATATATTATAACCTGTTGTCAGTTAATGTTAAAACAAGTTAACATCGTTGTCGGTTTCCTACACTGGAGACGCTCTTGGCAAGTACAGAGACCAAGTTTGATGTTGGACTTTTAATGTCTAATTACTATACCGGTAAGAAGTAACGAGGGAGGAGGAGGGATTGTGTATGCCCTTGTTTCTTACAATAGGATTGGACACCACAGTGTTCTGGTGATATGTTGCCCCCCATTGTTTGGAGTATGAATTTGAAAGGTCATCTTACAAATTGCTTTTATAAATTCTAGGAATTAACCAGATTGAGGTCGAGATATGAAATCCAGAGTACTACCTAATATATTGTGTAACTTACTGGAAAGTTCCAAGACAGTTTACCTGAACTCTGCTAAGATGCTAAATAGGTTCTAGCTTTTAACTAGGTAAGTACATGGTAGTTGCATGCTGTAAAAAGACGGTGCACTTAAACGTTACAAAGAGAGCAGTCATTCTAACTGTGGCATTATTGACTCGGTTTAACTCCGAAAAATATCTTTGGGTTTTGTCCCATTATTTTAGGGTGCTTGTGGGATTTTCAATACCTTACTGCTAAAATGTGAAATATTACATTGAAAATATTTATGTGTCATTCTACACATATGTTCTTTATCAGCTTAATAGCTAGAACCGGTTATTTCAGTGTGGTTTAGTTAGGATTGTTACTTACATAATTTCACCCAAAATCATTGCACAGCACTTTGGAGTTTGTACCCCACATTGCCCTAGAACCCTTGGGTCATTTCAGTGCCATTTAGCTAAACTGCCTCAGACTTTTTCATCATGGTGCCCAAAATAATTATCTAGTATTTTGGAATTTGTAACTCACGCTTACCTGGTTGATACCTAGAATTTAGGAGACTGGGAAAAAAAAGCACTACTCAGTTTCTTACATTAAGCAGCTTTTAATTCTTTACACATTCACAGTATAGCAGCGCTGTTTGTGCTGATCAAGCCTAAACAATAAATCAGAGCAAAGCAAATGAAGAACCCGTTTTGTTCTGTGGTAATAAATGTATTATTGTCTCTTATCATCTTCAGTTTTACAACGTTAGTGTTAATTCTTAACTTTCTGCCTGCAGTGGTAAGGAAGAAGTGACCTTAGCAGGACTGTAGATGTCCAGAAGCACGTTGGTCCAGTGCCAGTAGCACTTCCTGTGTGATTATTAAAGGAAATAATGAGAAAATGGCTGCATGGCTAACAATGTTAGAATATTAATCATGCACGTAGCCTGTAGCTTTTATTTATGATTATTAATGTTGACATTTTGACTTATTCCCTTAAGGAATATATTGTTTACGTGTGCTTTGATAAGAGTTGTTTTAATTACATTTGGTCTGTGGCCTGTAGAAAGAGGTACAACTAATGGCCTGCTGTAATACTGCCTCTGTCTATTCCATTTGGCTAATAGCATCAGTATTAAATAGAGCCTCGTTGTAGTAGTGATGTATACTTGTTGTCTTTTTCCACTGATAACCTTATAAACCCCCCCATCTTCATTCCCTTTTTCTTTTTGCCTCCATTACGGATCGCCTCCCTCTCTGCCCCCCTACAATTCCTGTTCCTTTCTCACCCGCCCGTTCTGATTGGCTGCAGAATGGATGATGCAGAAGCGTGCTTTATCCTGAGTAACCGGTTTGAAGTGGATCGCCTGGCTGCTGTACGTTCCTCCGACAAACCTTACAGTATACTCTCTGTTCAGTATGCTCTCATACTCTTTCACTTTCTCTCTCTTCTCACTTTTCAGCTTGATTGAATTCTTTATTAGCATTTAATAGAATTTGGCTTAAGATCTTAAACCATGTTAAAGCTGGGATAGTTCTGCTTGGTGGAGTGCTGTAATTTAAGTGTTCTGTGATTTTAATCTGGTGTAAATCTGCAGTGTGTGTGATAATTGTTGATTGAATTAAATCCAGTAGGAATTTGCAGTGTGTGTAGTTTTAAAAGTCAGACAATAATAATTGTGGAGTGTTAAAATCCAATATGAATCTACAATGTGTGTAGTTTTAAAAGTTAGACGTAATAACTATAAAGTAAATCCACTTCTACAGTCTGACAGTAATAACTGTGGAGTGGTTGTAATCCAGTATGAATCTACAGTGTGTGTAGTTTTAAAAGTCAGACAGCAATAACTGTGGAGTGGTTGTAATCCAGTATGAATCTACAATGTGTGTAGTTTTAAAAGTCAGATGGTAAAAATTGTGGAGTGGTTGTAATCCAGTATGAATCTACAATGTGTGTAGTTTTAAAAATCAGACGGTAATAATTGTGGAGTGATTGTAATCCAGTATGAATCTACAATGTGTGTAGTTTTAAAAATCAGACTGTAATAATTGTGGACTGGTTGTAATCCAGTATGAATCTACAGTGTGTGTAGCCGTACTGCTGTGTTGTTATTATAATTGAATAATAACTGACGAGATCCATGAGCATGTTTGGTATGGCTTTTTAGTCTAGGCTTTCTGTAGGAATTTGGGGGAAAAAGTCCTGTACCAATTAGTCAGTCAAATCCCACACATCACTTTATACAACCCTGTAGCAAAATGAATTCAGCTCTAATAGGGCTTTAGCGTATTAAAAATAAATAGAGACCAGCAGAAGAGAAAAAGGCACAGTCATTTGCCAGACTTTGATGTCTTGCATCATTTGTTGTCCCTCAGGCTGTGACAAGTTGCCGGCAGAGTCCTTTCACTCCTCATGCCTAAAGCCTACAGCAGTTTATTGCTGTCATTATACTCTTGAAACCGCTTCAGATTTTCTCATAAAATACATTTCTATTCGACCTACCTGTGCTCCTCCCGCTAACATGCTCCTTTATAGCAACCCTCATGAGGTCGAATAAGCTTTACAGGAACTCTGTTTGTCAGTATATGTACATGTAAAATATGTTATTCATTTCAATGTATTTTGTGTGCGTGTGAAGGTCGCACTGTTAGAATAGATCAGGTGTAGTTGAATTTTTTGCCAATACGTAAAAAAGCAATATGACGAAATAGCAGCTTGAGTTTTTCTGCCTCCCCAAGTCATAGTCCAGCTATGTAAATGTGTTTATGGATAAAACTTTGTCTAGATAATAACACTAAACAGCTGAATCTGTTCTAACCTGAACCACTCAGCTCATAATGCAGATATTTATCCCTTACACCTCACAATGTGGCCTTTACATATACATGTAAAAATGAATGTTCTAAATTAATATTGCACTCTAAATGTAGGTATTTTGTTCCGGGTTTTGAACAGGAGTTTAGCAAATGTTCTGTAAAGCTTGTTCAACATTGCAATACTAGTGAAAGAAAGTGAGCAGAGCATGGGTAGGTCAATTTCTGATTGGGTTTGGGGCACTCTATTAGGCGGTACTCTTTCTTTCTGTGTTGGTCACAGTACGTAATCCCACTAATCCCACGTTATTATCTAGGAAAGCCAGTCGCTGGGGCTACTGTGTGCAATTATGAAATAGAAGTAGGCACTTACATGGAGCTATAGAGGTTCTCTTTCTAGCTCTCTCTTTCTCTCTCTCTCTCTCCTTTGTTTCTCAATGTTTTTATCGGTTTTCAGTGCTCTTATATAAAAAAAGCACTTTTCTTGCTCTCTTATATATACAGTACCGGTCAAAAGTCTAGACATGGCCAATCATAGAAGGTTCTCCTTATGTTTAGCTTGATGCTTTACTTTAGAATTAAAATGAAAGCAGAAAACTGTAAAAGAGCACTCATGGAATTATACAGTCCACCTTAAAAACCTCCAAAATGGAACTTTATAGGAGGATTAAACAGCTTTCTTACCTTCAGTCAGGATTGATAAAACAAGATTCTGGACCAATTCTATTGTCCATCATAAATATTCACAAAATTGAAAGAGTAACTACAGCTTTTATATAAATAAGCTTTTATGAAAATAGGTTTCTTGCACAACTATATATATATATATATATATATATATATCTGAAAGGACAATGGACTGACCACCCCAGAGTCTAGACCACAGCATCACTAACAGTGTTGTTTTGTTTGGATTGTGAGAAGCAGAAAATACAACCAACATCTAAGACTGAATAGACACTAAATAATTAGTATTTAATGGTTGTTCTCATCAGAAAACGGTCTCTGATGTTTGTACAGTACTGTGTATATGCAGTATTTTTCCGTTTCAGTGCACTGTGGTTTATTGATGTGAATGGTACATTGTCAGGAGAGTTAACCTAAACAGAAGGACAGAGTTACTAATGTCATACACGTAAGAATATCAAAGGAGCAATTACAAGAGCAATTAGTGTATCTCTCTACTTCCCTCTCTCTCTCTCTCTATTTCAGGATCATCAGACTATCCTTCGGGCCTGGGCGGTGAAGGACTTTGCCCCAAACTGCCCTCTCTACGTCCAGATTCTCAAACCTGAGAATAAGTTTCATGTCAAGTTTGCAGGTCAGAGCGCACATCCTGTTACCCTTCACATCCTCTCTGAACCAGCAGGCAGGTGTAAGAATGGAAAAAGTGATGTTATTATGTGTGTGTGTGTGTGTAGGTGTGTGTGTGTGTAGGTGTGTGTGTGGAGGCAGACGTGCTGTGTGTCCTTGAATTTTCACGCGTCCCCTCCGAGTCTGTTAGCACACTGTCATTCTTTTTTTTTTTTGGACTGGAGTGAATCCAGTAAAACAGGGTTCCCACTGATCCAACAGATCAAAGCCTTAGGAAAGGTATCTTTGAAAACTAGATTTTAAAAATTGAAAATCATAAAATGTCTGAAAATGTGTTTTTTTATGATTAGAGATATTAGATTTAGGCATATCCACGCAGGATCCAGGGCTAGGATAATGGTTATGTTCCTAGTTGTTGGCGATATGACAATACTTTAAGACGTTGTCACAGTCCATAGTATGCAACATGATATTTATTTTTTTCTGAGATGTAATGAGTTTAAACAGAGAGAACAGAACTTGTAGTGCATAAAACATAAAACATACAATAATGCTAATAAACCTGCAGCTATAAAGATATTTATTTCATGTTTTACAAATTGCACTTATTGCACATGTTTTACAAATTGCAATGTTCTTTAAGTACTGATGACATCCATATTGTTACATAATTGATCACTCGTGAAGTATCTCAGTGTGAGTTCCAGTAATTATTATATTTAAATACATAACCTCAGACATAGTCCGGAGTTGCAAGGAGCGGGAAGCGAGATGGTGTCATTTGTTATATAAGTGTGTGTATGTTGGTGTCCTTCAGTTCAGATTGTGGGGTGTGTAGGGTCATACGATGGTGTAAATGTCTGTGATGAAGGGAAGAGAGACCCCAATGATCTTTTCAGCTGGTTGCGGTATAGTTACCAACCCTGGCAGTAATACAGCTGCTCAGGACACTCTATGACGTCCCTCGGTAGAAGGTGGTAAGGATGGTGGATGGAAGGTGAGTTTTCCTTAATGTCCGTTGGAAATACAGGTGCTGTTGGACCTTCATGGCTATGAAGCTGTTGTTCAGCATCCAATTAAGGTTCTCCAGAAAGTGAACACACAGGAGTTGATGATGTTGAACAGAGGGTGGTCACTCTGTGCTCTTCAGAAGGTCTTGTCCATATTCAGATACAGGTTGTTGACTTTGCACCACCGGTCTCTCAGTCGCCGCACCTCCTCTCTGTATGCTGTTTCATTGTTCTTGCTGATGAGCGAACCACAGTTGCGTCATCAGCTAACTTTATGATGTACAAATTGCAAAGGGTCAAGTGAAGGAGGGAGCTGGGTCCTGATGTGACTCATTACAAGCCTCTCAAAGCACTTCATAATGATATATGATATGTGTGTGGGTTCTGAGGCAAAACACTGAAGAATTCTTTGGCAATGGGATAGTAGTATCCTTAAAGTATACTGGGACAACGAGGCTGCTCACAGAGCTTACGGATTCGGAGAGCTTCTGGATTTGGAGAGTTTATGGAATTGTTAGACAAATCCGGAAAATCCATAATAGTAATTTGATTAACCATAGCATAAAAACTGCAACTACTACAAGCTCAGACAACTTTGTTTAAAATGTTTCCTGGAATAAACCCGTTTACATACCTCAGCATGCTTTCTCAGGTTGGAGAATTTTTGAAGGCATTGATGTACCCTGTGTGCGGTAAACAGAGCAAACATAAACTAATCTTTATTTCAGACGTCTCAAACATTCAGATACTTCCATGGGTGGTCTGGTGAGAAAGCTGTATCCTTATCTGCCGTTGTAGTAGCTATTATTAAAGCTGTCAACTTCAACTGTTCAAAAAGTGCTTGACTGACAGTGTAGGAGTACGTGTTTCAGGGTAATGCTTCAAATTAATGAGGAGCAAATGCTATCATAGAAATGAACCGGGGTCAGAAGTACAGTATTTGTCTTTAAAATGCAGTGGAGTAAATAAGTTTAAAGTTTAAAAACACATCCCCAAAATTAATGTATTCATGTACTTTGTTACCCTGCATAACAAAATACAACAAAATACAAAAATACACTTTGAACTTTTATAAATTTCGCGTTCGATTGCTAATGGAGCCAACTACAGCGCTTAACAGCCTAAACTGACCAGTCACTGGACCTAGACTAAAGCAAACGACAGATGGTCCAAATAGAAAAAACAGCGGTGGGGTCTACATGTTACAAGCATAATCTATTAATTACTCTTATAAACATAACCCCCAACCTGCCACAGGGATGCGCAATTCCAGAAGGTAACGCTGCAGGCTACATGTCTGGAAATACAGGTGGAATGAAATCAAACCATGTAATATCTGCAGTGCCTGTTTGTCACAAGTGTCATGCTGCCATGCATAAAATACACTTCCACCACATTTTCTCCGGCAAGTCACACCTGATCGAAAACAAAACCACCACAGAAACAACCTCCAGCAAAAAGCTAAAAAAGCTTCTGTTTCTATTTAGGGTTTCTAAGTTTCTATTTAAGCTCACCAGGTGACAAATTAGTGACCTTGCGTGTTTAAGGTGGTAGTAACTTTAGGCCTACAGGGTGTACGACAGGATTCATAGATTGAGAAGAGGTGGTACAGTGCAGTGAATGTCTCGTTCGATGTGTGGAATATGGGTCCAAAGCAGATGTTAATGATTGGCTTTACGATTGCAACGATTGCTTTTGGTTGTGCTAAAGACCATAGTGTGAAGGAAGTAGCTGAA